>JAJLSN010000601.1:0-167903 GCA_030567655.1 Nakazawaea ernobii | reverse complement strand
CTTCCAGTCCATGTTGATTTGGTATAAATACAAATCCATTATAGCAATGACCTCTCGATTCAGACCATTGGTGGTAGTAGTAGAAGTTTCAGTTTCAGACCAAGATGTATGTGTCTAAATGGTCGATGGTGTTGATCATTATGTCACATTGTCCAATATGGTTGTCATTTTCCTCAAATTGAAAACATATATTCGGACCGATCATTCTTGATGTGTATCAATTTAAAATTGAAGCATGGCATAACTAACCATATCAACATTAATGACTCTCATATGGTAATGATATCCGTCTTTTGAACAAAGCGTGACTGACAGTGACGAAAACGCTTCCTATCAATATGTTTGAAAAATTATGAAATCAATGTAAGTGTCAGCCGTATAGATTGAATCACAACATGGAAAGGTAGATGTAATATCAAAAAACACCATAGCTGGACCATTAGATAACTCTGTATTGAAAGTAAAACACAGATTCAGTTGGTTTGAAATAAGTTATCAAACCAGCTACCAAATCTGTGGCGGTGATGTTTACACCGGAATACTTCCCAGGATTTCCTCGTCATACCGTCCGGTTTCTGAATTGCAACTTGGATTTGTATGGCCTGTGGTTTCTGAATCTCCGTAGCTGGTTGACGTGTAGTCAACACATTGAAAACAAGGCCATAATTGATAAAAAAGACTTGACAAAACTGAACTTCATTTTTACCCAAAGAGCTTGATCCCATTGTTATGGAAAGTCGTCAACCTTTGTGTGTGGTTGAAGGAGTTTCAAACTTTCGAAGTACTCAATGATGAAAAAGTGGTTCAATGTGATATGAATCTACCACCCCGTGGAGCTAACTAATGACTGCGAATCAGATAATCGGTGTAACTATCACATTCATATTATTATTCACTTGAACTTTTTTTTTTCTCTCTTTTCCTGTTTTTGCATCACGTCTTGAATCATCGCGTACGCTGATATTCAAGGAATGTGATTGTACTCTTCACCGGATAATAACACCAGCATCATGGTCTCATCGAATACTGCTCAAAGATGGTACATAACAATCATTTGGAATTGACTGGTTCGGTCTCCGCCATATTTCCGGGTTAACGCTCGTATTGCATTGCGATGCGATTACGAGTAATTTTTAGTGCTGCCCCCACGAATCCGCAGATAACAAATAAAGTTCTTTATCTTTGGGAACACGCAGAAGGAAGAATAAACAAAGTATTATTTATGAACGTATCGTCATCTCGTTATCGTATCAATCTTGTTTTGTTCGAAAGTAATTAAACTCAAACAGTATTTAACTCGATAATGTCACTACAAACCGTCTTTGCAAATACAACACAGAACCATACAATAAACAAAAAAACAACTCATTGATTGAGCAAAAATGAAGGTAGCAGTATTCGGAGGCAACGGTAAAGTTGGTAGATTGATTGTACAGAAGTTGAAAGACACTGCTGGGTTTGAGCCATTGTCTATCATCAGAAGTGAACTGCAAATCCCATTTTTTAAAGAGAAAGGGATTAACACCAAGGTGATTACATTGACGGATACCGTTGAAAACTTATCAGCGGCAGTGAAAGGACAAGATGCAATCATTTACAGTGCCGGATCCGGTGGTAGTAGTTTGGAAAACACGTTTGCCATCGATCTTGATGGTGCTGTTAAACTGATGGAAGCTGCTGAGTCACAGGGAATCAAGAGATTTATTCTCGTTAGTGCCCTTGAAGCTGACAATCGTGATTTTTGGTATGACAGCCCCTTGAGACCTTATTACATTGCTAAAAAATACGCAGATAGAGAACTACAAAGGACCCGTTTGGATTGGACCATTTTAAGACCAGGTTTCTACAGCGGTGAAGCTCTTGGTGAAGGTACAGGAAAGCTTACAAAAGAACTATTGAGCCCTTTGAAGATATCAACAGACGACCTGATCACCAGAGATGATGTCGCTGACGTTGCCATTGACGTATTGAAGCGTGAGAATACCATCCACAAGATAATCACCTTGATGAGTGGAGACATTCCAACTGCGGATTTTCTTTCAGCCATTTGATGAATTGATGTATTTTACCAAACAAAACAATTTAAAGAAACGTACGTGTATATGAGAGAACAATAATTTGCCCTTATGAAATGGAAAAGATGTAAGACCATAGATTATAACCATGGTCAATTAGAAAAACGGTGCTGTTAATAGTGACAGAAATTCACTTTACTTGGATACATTTATTTGGACGAATCAATTTCAACCTTCCAATTAATTACCAGTTGCTATACTTCCTAAACCACTGTTTCTTCTTGAACTTCATCAACTTAATTTTATCTTTGATTTTGTCCTTTTCTCCCCAAAGCAAGAATGCTAAATAGAAGTTAAAAAGGTGTAGCTTGGTGAAGTGCGTGGCTCTTAATATTGGGAGTGAGAGGTGACGTTGTCTTGTATTGAATAGGGTTTTAAAAGATTATTTGGTAATTTCCAGACAAATATCGAAGGGAACATAAACTCGAGACAATCAGAAGAACAATTTCAAACTTTAAATAATCGTAAAAACCTCATTAATTAAAGAAAAATTATCAACAATACAAGTTACACAGAACACCTCAAAGTTTATTTTTCAAAATCAACTTCTGTAATATCAGAACTTTCACACATCTCTCTGAATAAACTTTCTTTGTTGTTGTACAAGTTCAATGGAGTGTCAAACTCTCTAACTTCTCCTGCATCCATAACTAAGATCTTATCGTAATCCAAAATAGTTTTCAATCTGTGGGCAATGCATAATATGGTACAATCATTAAACTCGTTCTTTATGGTGTGTTGAATCTTGGAGTCAGTTTCATAATCCACGGATGATGTGGCTTCATCTAGTATCAAAATTTTAGAATCACGGGATAATGCTCTAGCCAATGCAATCAATTGCTTTTCACCCAATGAAAAATTTACACCTCCATCTTCAACCAACAGGTCCAAATCAAACTTTGAAGTTTCCCCCTCTTTCAATAATCCACTTTTCCTTAAAGCTTCAACAAGTCTAGCATCTGGAAGCTGACCGAAAGGATCCAAGTTATATCTAATGGTTCCCTCGAATAAGACTGTCTCCTGTGGGATGATTGTTAATTTAGACCTCAAATCTTGTAATCCCATCCTTTTAACGTCCAAGCCATCAATGATTATCTTCCCGGAACTTGCTTCAGCAATTCTGAACAATGCAGTCATAACTGAAGATTTCCCTGCACCTGTTCTACCACAGATTCCAATTTTTTCAGTGCCATTCACTTTGAAACTCACATTTTTCAAAACTAATGGAAGTTCTGGTCTATAAGATAAGGACACATGATCAAATTCTATGGAAGGATCAGATGGCCATGAAGGACTTGGCGTGAATTCTGGAATCTTGTGAGGTGATTCTTGTACGAGCTCTTTTGAGTATTCATGAAGCCTTTCTGCAGAGTTCATGGAATTTTCAATCATCATAAACGACCGAAACACCATGCCAAGTGCATCAGCTACACCTAATACCGAATTCAATAAAAGACCTGTAGATGATGGACTTATATGAAAGACTCCTGTTGCGGCTAATACTGCCACTAAAAACGAGTAAATAGCAGACGGAATTGACAAATGCAAAGTAAGCCATCTCTGGGAGGTAAAACTCAAATATTGAGACTCATTATTTCTATTGAGATTTTCGTTATTCTTTTCCATAAATCTATTCTGTGCTCCATATGCTTTAACGGTACTTAATCCATCAATAACCTCATTTATATTATCAAAGATAAACGATCTACGGATAGCATCAATCCTCTTGATCTCTCTTCCGGTGGACTGACTGAAATCTGTAACACATAAACAGGCAATTATCAAAAAAGGTATCGAAATGGCAATCCAAGGTAAGTAAACAACTGTCAAGATAAAAGCACCCACGATAGTGGCAGCTTGTGTAATCAACACTAGCAAAACTTGATAAACCTCATTGTCCAACACATCAGTGTCTTTTGTAAATCTATTTAAGATCCTTCCAGCTGGCGTGGTATCCATGAATGACATTGGTGCATACAAGAGTCTTCTAACAGCTCCTATAACCAAGGATTTAGATGCGTTGTTAACAACCCAACTCAAAGATGATAGTTGACCAAAACTAAAGACAATGTTGATAAAATTGAACATAATGTAGATACCCATGTATGCACTAGATTTTAAAGATTCAAATTTGTTCTCAGTCCAAAAAGACAACCAGATGTTAACAAATTGAACGGTGAATGTACCAAAGATGAAACTGATCAGCAATAAAAACAGCAGTACAAACCCAATGCCCCCAGTCTCGCTTGAAATTAAGAAAACTTTGTAAACACTCCACTTTAAATGATTTACAGCTCTCCTCTCTTTGCTCATCAACAGACCGTTGGAAAGTTCATCATCAAGTTCTTTAGTATCTTCTTCAGTCTCCTCCTCTCTATTTTCTTTCTCCTTAACCTCAGTATGGACATTAATTCCAGTATTGAAGGATAACAAGTTTGCAAACTCTGAATTATTCTCCTTAAGTATTTCGTACAGCCCAAAGGATAAAGACCCATTTTTGTTCAAGAAAATGACACTGTCAGCAAGAGAGATTAAAGACAATTGATGAGTGACTAAAATTCTGGTCTTGTTTTTCAATAACCCTAGGAAACAATGTTTCATAATATGTTCACCAACTTTTGCATCAACAGCACTTAAAACGTCATCTAAAAGAATTACATCTCTATCGGCATAGACTGCCCTAGCTAAATTGATTCTTGCCCTCTGACCACCAGAGAGGGTGACACCTCTCTCACCAACTTCAGTAAGATCCCCAGCTTGAAGAAGCTTAATGTCATCCAATAAGGCACAAGCAAACAAAACTTTCCGGTACCTATTCTCATCATAAGGAGAACCAAAAACGATATTTTCCCTTACAGTTGCATTCTGAACCCAGGGAATATCGTAAAACAACAAGTCTCCACTGGTTGCAACAGAACCAGAAATTTTATTCATGTTTCCGGAAAGAGCATTTAGCAACGAGCTTTTACCACTTCCAATCAATCCCGTGACGATCACAAATTTTCCTTTTTCGACGGACATGTTCAAATTTTTGAAACCTGTGAACGCTTCGTGAAGGATTGATTCAATAGGAACTATCGATCTCCTCGATTCAGAAATAATGGATTGTAACTCGTATGCTTCTTCAATTTGTTGTCTTCTGGAATGTTGTGCTTCAAGATCATCTTCATCGTCCAGTTTATCCCACTCGAAGCTAGCGTTTTCAACTTCAATTGCTAGATCCGGAGATGATGGAACTGGTTTTTGCAATAAGATTATTTCTTCTTCGCATTGTAAAAGTACAATAGCTCTGTTCAAAGCCGATATAGCATCAGAACATGACGAAAAAAATTGTGGTAATGTGTCAATTTGTGTGCCTAAAATTGAAAACAATGAAAGGGAAGAAAATATACCAGCAATGTTGCTCATACCTTTAATCTTGTACAAGACCAAAAATGAAACCATTGTACTCAATGTGGGTAAACTTACGGAAGCACTTTCAATTACAGCTCTTAGAAGTTTCATTTTTAAAACAATGGCCATCTCTTTTGATCTTGCAGTTTTGATCCTTTCAAAATAAGGTGCTTCCCAACTGTATAATTTTATTGTCTTGAAAGAGTTGATCAATTCTCTAATATATCCAATCCTAGCATCTGTAAACTCATTCAGATCTTTACGATATCTGTAAAGCTTTTTCGCAGAAACTCCTTGGAATGAACAACTGATCAACATTAAACCTATTCCAGGGAGTGCAGAAACACCTATATTATGTATAAGTAATGCAATTGATACTATAGCTCCAAGAAACATTGCAAAACCAAGGTTGAGAAATGAAAATGTAAATTCCAATCTTGCCAAATCACTACCAATCAAAGTTGTCACCTTACCTGCGGGGAATTGCTTTCTACCTGCTGGGGTTAACTTCAAGTATTTTTCAAAAATGTTTTTCAAAACCACCGCCTTCAGATCGATTCCAATTTTGTATGCTATATCAAGAGTATGAGCAAATCCTAACAGTTGAATTAACAGCAAGATCCCATTCAGAAATGCATACCCAATTCCTGGACCAATTGAAACCGCTGAACGATTGTTTAACCTCTTTTCAACAAAGTTGATCAAAACTTTGGTAACCATTGGATTACCCGTGAGACAACCAATATAGAATAATGAAAAAATGGTGGATACAATAGAACGAACGGCAAACGTCTCAAGAATAGTCATCAATAAAACTTGAAGTGGCCATTTGTTACCCTTGTCTGGGTTTTTATGTTTCCAATTTGAAACCCTTCTGTCGAGGATTGTTGAATAATTCAGGTATACATGCTCAATTTTCATGTCATCAGGAAATTCATAAATATCGGTATCTTCGATTGTTCTCTTGTAACCTGTTCTATACAACGGGGTTATCCACGAGAAAAACAAGTACTGAATAAACCTCCTTGGGTTTTCTGGGTAGATTATTCTTTCATCCTCACTGGGAATAGGAGGAACAGATTTCGAAAATAATAAGGATAATAACCTTGATTGTCTTTGAGGACCCTTTGAGAAGCTTTCATCTACTTCTGTGTTGGAATACAGTCCATTTGAAACCTCGTCCACAACATCAACGTTCCCATTATCTTTGGTAGGCATATTAGATTGTTTGATCCAAATTGTTAGCAAAAATACAAAAAAATCCAAATGAAGTGAATTCACTCCATACTTATCTTATCTCCAGACAAAGTTGGAGCCGTACTCGCAAAGATCAAATCGTGGGAAAACCACAAAAAGAAACAAAAATTTGCCAGTTCACATAGACATCAGACCGATTCAAAAACTCTTGTCAATTTTACAAGGCTTCCGATAGGACTATGCTTTTAAAGTAACACACGTCTGTTGAATAAGTTGTTCTTTAACTCAGTAGCTTGAAATTTTAATCAACTGTGTGTTTATTTTTTTTGGAAATGCTTGTCACTTTAACGCAAAAAGAGTTCTGTAAAAAATCATGAGAGATATCAAAGTCTGAAAGGCTGACACACAGGCACCAAAGATGTAGTTAACAGATATTAGAGTTGATGAGACCATATATCCATCCTATTCGAGCTACTTAGCGCCCAGATCGTAGCAGGGAATCTAGGAGACGGGCCAAAAAAAAATTCTAAACTGTAGATGACACGATCTTACTATAAAGTTGACCGGGGAGATATGATCAGATGGAAGAAAGAGCAAAAAAAATGACATGAGATGTTATGATATCACCGTGGTAATTTGGTATTCATCAAACATATATCAACATATCTATATATATTCAGAGAGGATGTTGAGTTGTTCCAGGCTGGGCCGCTAATGATTACAAATGATTGATTGCCACATTTTGACTAGAGAAAATAATTAAATATAAATAGCAAGTTGCCATTTAGTTAGTCAAATTCATAACATCTACTTACTCACATAAAGTACTCATCATGACTCTTTCACCATTATATTCCACATCACATATTTTCAAATCATCGATTGCCAAATCGGAAACCAGCGCAGCTCATAAGGTTCAACTTTATCTTGATTATGATTGTCCCTTTAGTGCCAAATTATTTGCTAAATTGAACAATGAAGTAATTCCAACCATTGATAAGAAGCATCCAGGTAAATTTGAATTCATTATTATGAATGTCCCACAACCATGGCATCCAACTAGTATCTTGATGCATGAAGTGGCATTAGCTGTGGGTAAATTACAACCTCAAAGTTACTGGGAATATAGTAAGATTTTATTTGAAAAGCAATCACAATTCTTTGATACGGAAACATACAGCAAGACAAGATTGGAAACTTATAAGGATTTAATCAAGATTGCTGAAGACAATTTGGATATCAAAGGTGATGAGATCTTGTCGTTAGTTGACATTGCACCAAGAAAAAATGAACCTTCAAATGCAGGTAATAAGATTGCCAAGGATTTCAAATATTTTGTTCGTTATCACAGAACTGTTGGTGTTCATGCTACTCCTACAGTATCAGTCGATGGTATTGTTAATGGATCAATTGAGTCTTCAAGCCCAACTTCTTCAATTGTTGAAAATTTGGAAACGTATTTATAATTTACTCTTTTTCTTTTTTTGACCTTTATTTAAAAAAGCATTAACAGCCTTGGTCTTATCATCACGAGCAAATAATTTTTTAAAAGTAGCAGCTTCGTATTTAGAACCATCTTCCAAACCAGCTATGGAATGATTGATTGATAATTTGGCACCTACAACAGAATGTGGGAACCCTTTACCAATGGTCAGAGCTAATTTGAAAGCTTCATCTTGTAAAATTTCATTAGAGTCATACAAATAATTTGCAATTTGCAAATCATGCAGTTCTGAACCGGTAATTGTTCTTGTTGTCAAGATTAATTCCATTGATTTATATTTCCCAACTATATGCGTCAACCTTTGTGTTCCCCCAAACCCGGGAATGAGCCCCAATTTCAATTCAGGAAATCCCAACTTCAGTTGCTTGGTAACCAAAATGATATCACAACTCAACAGTAATTCAAACCCACCTCCAAAGCAAAATCCATCAACAGCGGCAATAATAGGAATTGGATAATTTGGCAATTTCGAATAAAATAAAGAAACTGTTTCATCAAATTTATCCAGAAAACCTTCTTTATTGAACTCATCAACGCTAGCACCTGCTGAAAAGGCCTTTGGTGATGAACCTGTAATTATAATTGCGCGATATTTGGGAAATTTTGATGCAATGACATCCAATTGTTCCCTATACTCATGTATAAGTTGACCGCTCAACAGATTATAATTAGGACCATTCAAAGTGAGCTTCACAACTCCTTCTTTATCGAAATATTGAGTAGTGATTAACATGATGAGATGTTGCTAATTTGTGTGTTTGTTTAATTTTTTTTTTTTTTTTTTGTATGTGTGCTTTGGGGTTCATTTATATATGATCATAAAGTGTGGGGAAGAGTGAAATAGAGCGCCATCTATCGGTTATATAAATAATCAAGCACTGACAGATAAATTGATACTACTCAATTCTTTCAATTGCAACATTATATCATCCATTTCACCATTCAATTGAGAGAGTCTTTTCAGAGGTACATCTTCAAATTCATCAGCAAATTGGTTGAAAAACTTGTTTTGAATCTTGATAAAACTTTCAAAAGAAGGATCAATTATTGAAGTTCTCAAACTGATGAATTGTTGTAGTTCAGTTTTCAAAACTTCATTCAATTCAAGGTAAACTTTAGAAACTTCACTGTATTGGGCTTTAACTTTGTTCAATTCATTTAAAGTCTTGTCCTTTTCCAAATTATTTTGATGTTGTAATTTCAATTCACTTTCCAATTTTGTTAATTTATGGTTCAACATATCATAATCCAATTTCTTGTGTTGTCTCTTTTTGATCAAATTTCTAAATTGTATCGTTAATTCTTTAAAACTTTCCAAAGGTTCCAAAACTGTGATTTGAAATGGTTCATCAATTTCCGGTAATACATGGGTCTTTATATGGATCAATTTTTCTAGTAAGATTTGTGATATACCATCTCTTGGACCATCACCATAGAATTTGTCAATTGTAGTGGCCACGTTGATTTGAGAGTCCATCAAGTGATCCATCAATTTATCAAATTCTTTCAAGTCATCCAATAGTTTATTTGAATTGGATTCAAGTATTTTAAAATTTTCTTCATGTTGTTCAAATTCTTTATCGACAGAAGCGTCAATTTGACCAGTCTTGAGCATGACTTGAGTGCCAGCTCTGTTGATGGCTTTACGAAATCCTGACCAAGACATGTTTACTGGCTCTATGTTGATTTAAATTAAGAAACTGCAGTTGTATACAAATATAAATATAAAGATGATGTTTTAAACTTGTTCCGGAACAACAACAACAACACCAAAGGAAAAAAAAAGGACGCAAGAAAAAAAAGTAGTGTATATCTGTACATAATTTATATCCCTGTTGGATCATTTTTGAAAGCAGCAGCAGCAGCAGCGGTTAATGCAAAATGCAAATGCAAAGTGTAAAATGCAAATTCTAAGATTTTAGTATGGATTTGTATGAACTAAATAGGGTAAAGAACTTCCCAAGATTCCTTCATAATTATCCTGTGATTCACTATCGTAAAAACTTTTATTATTATTGAGATATTGAACGTTTGTATCGTTGCTCGATTTGTTATGTGGTAAATTGAAAAAATCATGGAATTTTGCTGAACAAAACTCACTGTTCATTTTTTTAGCCCTTGACTTGGAAACTTTATTTGCAATGTATTTCCATTTATGAGTCTCTGAAGCTGGTAACAATTTCCTCAAAATGTTGAAATCGTCCTGGTTGAAAATTTTTGCCTGTTGATCTGGTGAAAGTGGTTGTAATAAGATTGGATTTTCTAATAGAGGATGTATGAATATTTGGTCACCATGAATATGTCTAGTGACTGGAGGGGACACTGGAGTGGTCTCTGAGCTTGCGGTAGGTGATGTGAATGGGATCATCGTATCTTCTGGGGAATTGTTGGTGATGTGAAGTGGTTGTGGTTGTGGTTGTGGTTGGATCTGGGGCTGATGATGATGGTAAAAGTCAAAATCTGTGTTTTGATTTTGACTGATTTGGTCATTGTAATTGTTATTCATATGAATTGGCAACAGGAGAAAGAGTTGATCTTTTACTGAATTTGTTATCCAGATCCATCTTTATATATAAAAGTGTAAATGTACACATTCAGATCACACCGATTGTTTTTTGGTTTTTGGTTTTTGGTTTCTGTTTCTATTTCTGTTTCCATTTCGAATTGTTTGTTTTTGGGCAAATTTTCGCTGATTTATCACGCGCAGAATAATGGGAGAGAATTTCTTTTACATCTGGTCGTATGTTCGTTAGCTGAAATGGTCACTGTAACCGTTGTTGCCACGCTGCACCGTTCCCATTTGCTCAGTTGCTGCATCATCGCCATGTGGATCTGGATGAAGCGTCAAGCTTTGGCAAACTCCACCCACGTTCTAGATCCGTTTTTCTCATCTTTTGCACAATGCAGAGAACTTTTCCAGATACGTACACTTACATATACACATACATACGTACATTATAACGACCCATCTCGGCAACTGCAACTGCAAATGAACATAGTCATCTCTGATATTTATAGTCTTGTTTTAGTACTTGTTGTCGCTTGGTGCTATATACTAGCATTTGCGGAATCACATAGTTCTCTTTTGAGGCAAGTTTCATAGCCACTACTAAAGCTAACCAAGCACACACGCGACTCGTTTGATATGGCTTTCTGTTTATATCGTTTGATGTTGTTGTCATCTCATAAGAGAGTAATTCTTGTTCTTATATACCCGTGGAGAATCTCGTGTCTGTTTTATCTTTTTCCCTCTCCAGTCAGTGCAAATTTATTTGTTTTTCGTTTTTGTTTTTGTTTTTGTTTCAACTTTTGTTTTTTCCTGATTGTTGGTGTTTAAAAATAAACAAAGGGACAAGAGGCTAGAAGGATGTCAGATACAACTTCCAGAGTATTAAGACAAGCTTGGAGACTGACTGCCGACAGTCCAAGTAGCAATGAAATACCCGTGTCGAAGTTGTACGAGTTGTTGATCAATTTGGAATTGATCTCGAAAAAGAATATCCTTGATCTGGAATCGATTGCAATCGTTAAAGGGTTTGTCGATGATAACAAACATAAGGATTTGATGATCACACTAGATACTTTTAGACCCTTCTTTGACAATCTCATCGGCACATCACTACAAAGCATAGTGGGTACTCCACCACCTCCAAAGTTGAATCTAAATTTGAATAATAATCCCACTGCAAATTTCATAAATAGGGAGTTGATAAATTTGAAAAATCAAAAATTGAACGATGAGAAGGAAATCAAGTATAGAGATCAATTACTAAATGATTTGGAAACTTCTAATTCGAGGTTAGCTCAGGATTACAATCAAACGAGAAGAATGTCACGGAAATATGCCAATGACTTGAATATATCGAATCAATATATTGACCAATTGCATTCTTACAACAACAACAACAACAACAACTCGTCAAAGGATAATACTGGTGAGCTCCAATTAATACAAAAATTGAATGAACAAGTTGAACTCCAAAACAAATTGGTCAATGAGTTGAAAATGTTGAAAAGAGATATGAGCAAACCACAAAGTTTCACCATAAAATCTATAAATGGAGCCACGACTAGTAAAGCACCATTATTGCCGCCTTCTACAAACACCATTCCAAAACGGTATATTTTTACTTGGAAAAAAATCATGATTTCTACCATTGTTGTATTGATGTTGTTAAGTCTTTTGAACTTTTCATTTGATTATTTCCAAGATTCAATTATGGATAATTTGTTTGAAGATATTGAGTTATAAATCCGGGTTACGGTTTTCGGTTTTTGGTTGTTTGTATGTTGTTGTTGGGTTCCCAATGGGAAAGTTTTGCATTAAAAAATTCATCTTTTTTATTTATTGTTTTTAGGTGTGTGTTTATTGTTTTTTGTTTTTTAATTTTTTTTTTTTTTTTTTTACAAGTCAAAAAGTTTACAAGAGAGAGCAAGATACTAAGCACCATCATGTTTGTTATCAATAAAATGTCGAGGATACCTTATGGTTCCTTATCTATCTATATGAACAGAGTCCATCATCGAAAGAAATACAATCAGCAACATTTGAGATTTTTCCAAACTTCCACCACCAATGCTTTTATCTTCAACACTAATTTGTCTTCTTCCGATGAGATACCAAATTCCGCTGAAGACAATTCTGTCTCATCTTCCAAATTCGATAATAATGCCACCACCATCAGTTCAGCGAAGGTGAAATGGTTCTATGCTACAGATGTTCCCAATTCTCAACCAGCACTGTATCGTTACGAGAAAACTAAAGAACCAACAAAGTTTCTACCCTTTTCCGATCAAGATTCACAAAGATTGGAAACTCATTTCCAAAAAATTGAAAATGGGAAAGCAACGCCTATTCCGGGGTTTGATTTACAATGTGTCCCTGTTCATGAAGATCGTTTGTTTGAATGTGATTTAGAAAAATTCGAATTGAGACCAATTTATTGGGAAGGTGCTTCATATGAGATAAGAAGAGGGTTATGGTTTGATAAAGATAATATGCCACTGAAACAACAATTGGCTAATAAATTGGAAGAAACATATTT
The DNA here is from genome assembly GCA_030567655.1 of Nakazawaea ernobii. Lineage (NCBI taxonomy): Eukaryota > Fungi > Ascomycota > Pichiomycetes > Alaninales > Pachysolenaceae > Nakazawaea > Nakazawaea ernobii. The sequence goes on along the minus strand of JAJLSN010000601.1, from coordinate 154,689 downwards.
GGAGTTAAAACCATTTAGACAAGATTTTGACTCTATTGAAGATTCACTGAATTTGACCAAAAATTTATCAGAGTTTGACAAGACAGCTGTATTTAGTAAAGATGATACCGTTTATTTATTAGATAACAAGAGTACATTCACCAATTTCCAAATCAATTATTTGATGAAATCATTGATACCACCATGGCTTGGTGTGGAACAATTTTCAAGAGGTTATAAAACCGACGTTTCCAAAGAGGAAGTAAATGATAGTCAAGTGAAGAAATCTAAATTAGATGATCCCAAATCGGAAAATAATATGAAATTTGATTATTCAAATAAAAGTGATAAATTTGAAAATGATAGAGAAATTGATCATTTAGTGATTTGTGTTCATGGTATAGGACAAGTCTTGGGTACCAAGTATGAAAGTATAAATTTCATTCATACCATTAATTTATTACGTCAAACAATGAAAAAAATCTTTAAAGAAAATGAAACTTTACAACAATTAGCGTACACTGATACCGCCGAAGTGGAAAAGGAGAATTGTAAAGTTCAAGTCTTGCCAATTGTATGGAGGCATCACGTTGACTTGAACTCTCAAACTAAATCAGAAGATAACGTGTCATTGAGTGATATTACCATCGATGGTATAAGACCATTGAGAGAAATATTAGGTGATATAGTATTGGATGTATTATTATATTATGAACCTCATTATATGAATTTAATATTAAGTCAAGTGATCAAGCAAACTAATGAAGTTTATGACAAGTACATGGAAAGAAATCCAAATTTTAATGGGAAAATTAGTCTTGTTGGTCATTCTTTGGGAAGTGCTATATGTTTTGATATATTATGCAATCAACCTGACAATTTGGAAAGTATAGATCCTTCAAAGCATTTGAAATTCAACGTTGATAATTTCTTTGCCATTGGTTCTCCCATTGGTGTATTCAGTTTGTTGAAAGATTCTGTGATCACACCAAGAAGTACTAAATCATTGGCTGATAAAAATCAAAAATCACCAAAAGTTGTGAATTTTTATAACGTTTTCCATCCATGTGATCCAGTTGCATATAGAATAGAACCATTGATTTGTAAAGAATTTTCGCATTATCAACCGGCAACGATACCATTTGCTTCAAAAAACATTGATGCTCAAATTCAAAATTTAACTCAAATTGGAGATGATTTAACAAATAGAGTCTTGGACAATCTCAATACAGCTTTACAAACTATAACACCAAAAAGTCGAAAAACCAGGGTGAAGAAGACTAATGAAGAAACTGCTCATTCTACAAACGTTTCACAAGAATCGTTACAAGTGATGACCAAGTTAAATTATAGTGGTCGAGTCGATTATTCGTTACCAGCTGGTATATTTGACATTTCCATTGTTTCTGCTATTAATTCTCATGTTAGTTATTTTGAAGAGATTAACGTTGCTGGATTCTTATTGAGAGAGTTATTGATCAACAAGAAAACCGTGAAGGATAAAAAAGTACTCTTGATGGATCAAGATGAAGAAGAAGATGATGAAGAATTTTTCACTATCGATGAAGAAAAAACTATATAAGATCATCTAAAGTTTGTTCTGAATCATTTTTAATCAATTCCAACATACCATCTGGTAATATCGGTTGATTATTATCATCCAACACATATCTAAATGGCATCTCTGTAGCTTCATATTTACTGAATCTAATTTCTGGATAATCAATAAATTTAATATCTTCAAATTTTATCTTGTTCTTGATGATCAATTGTGTAGTCCTGACCAGGGTATCAGTAGTCATTTGCTTATTACCCAATCTTCTTCCAATAAATCCATATTTTCTTCTCAATTCACCAGTTCTATCCCTTGGTGGATGATCTCCCAATATACCACCAAAGACGAAATATTCAAATTCAGTGGATTCCAGTGGTACCAAATCAGTCTCTGCAGCAGGGTCTAACAAGCAAACTTGCTCTTTTGAAGTGGTGCCGATTATTTCACCAACGTCTTTAAATGTCCATTGTAATCCAGCTTGTAGCAATTCTATTGGAATATCTTTTTCAGTTGTTGAATCCGGTATTGAAGTTAAGATTAAATTTTCCTTACCAACTTCACTTATGATCTTCAAGTATTCTAATTTCACCCAATCGGTGAACCCACTTTCCATATGCTCTATAACGTATTTCATCTTCTGTAATGACTTTTGGGAAAACTTTTAGCTAAAAAACGGTTATGGTTTTTTTTTTATATTTTTTTTTTCAATATGATAATTTTCTTTTTCTCCTTTACAATTTTTTTAGAGATGTGTATTTCTACGCAGTTACATCACTCTTCAAGCAAGACCAAAAACATTAAACTATCTTATAAAACATATTTCATCACACATTACTATTATCATTATTTTTATTATTAACATTAACACCCACTTTCGCCCAACCATAGGGGTATATTCAACACCTCCCACAACCCCTGATTTAAGAAAACCCAAAAGTTGAAGTTGTACCAGAGTTTTTCAAAGCCTTTGTTGTCATAAAATCTCTCAGTTCCCAGTCTGAAAGTCTTCTTCTTTGTTCTGATGTAACTTCTATTGAATTATAACCATTTGTGGATTTGATATTGGTCTTTGACGTTTGCTTTGTGGCCTTTTCAATGCTTTGTAATCTGGCAATTTGTACACTGATCATCGAGACCCTTGTAGCTGGAGTAATAGGAATCATGTTTAACTGCTTCCACCTTGTTGAATATATTGGAAATCCCTTGGGTAACACACTCTTGTATTTATAACAAACTTACAATTCACACACTTTACTTTGGCAATGTGTGTATGTACCTTGGCTTTACAAAACCACATCATCGCACAACTGCACGTGACTCAGATAAACAAAATGAAAAAACATAACACTATATTGTGTCGAGAGCAGAGTCAAAATAGACAGTAGATTTATATATATATATATACATGAGCAAGACAAAACTATACATTCCCACTACCTGGATCAGCAGTCTTGTTAAAGGAAAGAAGATCATTGAGTTGATTCATAGGAGACATCACATAATTCCCATCCATATATGAAGGGCTGAACAAATTCTCAATGTTGTCCGTCTTTGGTTCTTCATCTTCGGCAATAAGTGTATGACGGCTATATCTTTCATCGTTGAAAATCTGTTTCAACAATTCATCCTCATCCATAGTAACCAAGTCTTTCATCAACAGATCGTCATCGATTCTAAACTCTTTCAGATTTTCAAGTTGTTGAAGATTCACCATATTTTCCTCATTCAAATCATCTGTCTTGTCAAAAGTATAGTCACCATTGAGCTCTTCATAAGATTCTAAATAATTGCCTTTCAAATGGTTGATGAAAAGTTTGATAAGCATGTTCATTCTTAAACAATGGAAATACTTATCTTTTAAAAGTAAGCACTTGGTGTAAAAAACTTTAATGTATTGATAAAGCATAATACTGAAATTTTTATCCAATGAGACATCAACATTAGTAGTCATGTTATGAACAGACATGTTAAACCAACTTAAAATTTCAACAGCATCTTTAGAGTTGGCAAAATTTCTAATCAATGAAGAAAATGAGTAGAAATTGGTTCCATACCTTAAAGTAATGGAACTTAAAAATTGTAAACTTCTTTGACCTCCAAGTAAAATATCTGATGCCATCAACTTGTCATAACAACCATAGAATTTTTTCGTTCTTGCATAAAGTTTAGGATCACTACAACTTAACTCATCTTCAGTTTCATACACCAAGAAATCATATGCAATCTTAAACAATTGCAAGGAACCCTCCGTAGTTTTAACTAATTGTTCGTTATCCTCAGAGTATAAATTGTTGAAATTGTTGTTGATATCATCTTCATCATCACTAGCCAACAATAAAAGATATGATAAAATATAACGAACTAACACCAATAAACATTTTGCTTGAAATTTCTTAATATTTAAAACTTGATGATGAATAATATCATTCTTGGGATCTGTAAGTAAATCATAAAATGACTCCATTTCCAAATTTAAACAATTTTCAATTTTCTTAATCATTTTGAGAAAATCTGACGTTCTTGGAGTATTCTTCATATTATGTGACAACTGTGCCACTTCACGGAGTACGCATGTGGCCTTATATTCAATCTTATAACCTTCAATGATTTGCTGTTCTCCATAAAGTCTATCATATTTAACCGGATCAAAAGCCAAATTGCTTTTACGAGTAGAAGAATCATTAAAAGATTCCAAGTATGCTTTATCCAGATAACCTAAACTAGGTAATGCACAATCCCATTGATTATCATTAACGGTTAATGGTGCACCTAAGTGAATTGCCATAATTGCATCAAACAGCAATAATTTATACCAAATTTTCCTCCAAAGATGACGAAGTCTGTGATCAGATACTACATCTTGAAACATTTCGGGATCTCTGTATATTCCTTGCATTCTGCACATCTGTATAACCATCGCCATATGGATACTGGATTCTCCTCCTTCGTCTCCATCTTCTGGAGCATATGCTCGATAAACTTTCAAAAACAACAAAACTTGAATGTTCATCAATGTCACTTTACTCATCATGTTTTCAGGACCAGGTAAATTGAAAAGACAATACCTTGCTTGATTGACAAATGAAGCCGGTATATTCACTTCGGATGCACATAGTTTCAACGTGTTATCATTCTTAATACGAGTTTGATCCATATAATAATCTTCCAATGGTAATATTAAGTAAGCAATTCTGAGTAAGATAAGCAGCAAAGAAATAATAACCAATTGAGATGGAGCTGTACATTTGAAAATCGCCTTGCCCTCTGAACTCTTAGTCAATAATAAGCTCAAATCTTCTTTGAAAATACTTTCATCAATAAAGGGGAATAATGGATAACCTTTTTCAAAAAAATGTTCCAATAATAATATAACAATTTCATGATTGGGTAACAACAGATTTACTGCGTTCACCATCTCTTCAAGTGTGTCACCTTTGGAAATTACCGTACCACAATTAGGAAGCTTTGTATTTGGCTTTTCGGACCAACAGAATGCATCATCCATAATCTGTTTCTTCTCTTCTACTATGTTCTTCGGAGTAGTGGAAGCACCTCTTGTCTTTTGCAGCAGTACTTGCTCATGATATTTTTGTTGATGCATTATAAAATATTTACGATACATGGCTATAAGTACAGGGTCATTTGCCTGAAGCCCTAAATATGATGTTGTTCCGTAATGAACAAGACTATTATGCTTTATAATCAACTTATCGAATCTTACGCCCAATTCAATCAATGGATCCTCAATTTCGTTTGATGAATACGTTGTAGAAAGACTGTCCGGTGGTGAGACTATTTGTTGACGATTCAAGCTGCGTTCCAATTCATTGATTTTCAATTTTAATCTTAACACTTCATTCGACAATTGCTTCTCTGTGGACAAGTACTCCCATGGCTGTTGACTGTATGAACATATATCTATCGTTTCATTGGCAATACATGAACCACAATGAGGTTTCGCACGATCACATTTCATCTTACGCCTTCGACACACAGAACATGATGTAGGAATTCTATTTCTGGATTTTTTGACTTTACCATCTTTTAAACTCGCGCTGTTAGAAACAGACGAAGCTGTACTGCTGATAGCCATTATTTGAGACCGTTGAACTTTGATACAAGAAAACTGGCTTTTTTTATACTCAATTAAGTTTCAACTGAGTGGCAATGCTTTTAATTAACTTTTGTGATTAAAAGTTGTAAATTTTTTTTGTCCTTCGCTTGAGCTTTTCTGCCCATCAAAAAGAGCTTTTGGTGTTGTAATGGGGGAAGAGAGACAGTCAGTCAGTCGGCCAACCAGTTCGCTAGACACACACACACGGATTCAATATGAAAACTTACTTTATCCATTCAGTAGAGAGGTGAGATACATTACTATGACTACTATTTGAACTCAATGGTGGTGGAGGTTCATTGATTTTTTGGTCTTAAAATGAAAATGATTTTCCACCTCCGAACGTTAACTCCCCAAAACCCGTATACAACCCCTGTTAGCCGTATTGGCATTTCACACGATGTCATTGATATTCTCAGTCTCGGGCCTTGTTGACGAATTCTCTACAAAGTTCAATTTGATCTTCAATGATATTGGGATCTCAGGAGCGGTCACCACGATCTCTTCAAACTCTTGCACCAACTCAATCATCTTCTTCCCCAAATTTGATCTCGTCTGTAACTCCAACGCTTCAGGAAATTGCATGTACAAACTTCTCTCCGCTGTTCTAACAGATGGTTTGCTGATATGTATATTGTTCCCACTGTGCTCATTCTTGATCACGTTTTCAATGAAATCGTGCAAAGTGTACCATTGTGGTATACTTACCACCTTTGGCAAGTTCCCACATACTGCACAATCTTCAATCTTGTCAATCTTGATAGTATACGTAAACACTTGATCCGCTCCAGAGTACATCATATAGTCATCCAATATGCTGTTACAACTAGTAATCAATTTGAATGCTTCATTGCAACAACTAGCAGCAATTACAGCATTGGTGGAAGCAATGGCGGGGATGATGTTTTTCACAACTCCCAATGTCAAACTTCTTGTCACGCCTGGAATTGAAAATTCTGCTCCCCTGGCCAACGAGGTTTGATACATCCAATCAACATCGTCTGGATTGTCAGCATCAAATTTCCTGCCAGGAAAATTTGCAGGCCACAGTAATTGATGAGCCCACTCGATGCAATGTTCTGCCACTCTTGGCGTATTGGCAATTGTACACACCGGATATACCACTCTTGGTGTTAAAAGTCCTAAAGTACATTCATAACAAGCAGTCATTGAGGGCAAAATCACCCTTGTTTGTCCTTTGAATCCCTCTGTACCTCCATCAATTAATGGGACAAATGTGTTCTCAAAATTATCTGGATCATACAGATTCACTATAGTTGCATTTATCCACCTTCTAGCCTCGACGGAATCCAACCCTGCTATAATACATTTGAATTGTAAATAATAAGAAACGGGTTTATCTTGAATCTTGCCGAAATATGGGGTGATGTGACAACCTTTGACACGATTCATCACAAATTGGGCAGCCACTTCAGCTTTTGATTTACCAATATCTTTACGCCTGAACAAAAATTGTCTGTTCAAGTTGGATAAATCAATAGTATCCATATCAATGACATGTATATCCTTAAATCCAGACAATGCTAAATCTTTTAAAATTTCACATCCTAATCCTCCAGCTCCGATGACTAAGACTTTAGCTGTTGCTAATGATTCAGAAGGGTCTTCGTATTGAAGAAATTCTTCAGAAGTGAAAGGCCCTGATTGCTTCAAGTATTGATCAAGACTCTCATGCAAATTTCTCCCACTCGTCAATGACATTTTCAAGTTTCAGTGATGAAGTGATAGGTTAAAGCGCTAGTAAAGTTGTATTTACTTTTTTTTTTGAACATAGAAAAAAAAATTACTACAACTTTTTATAGACATTAAAAGAATAAATAATTGACATTTGTTTTAACTTGTTTCAGAACGATGAATTCTTTTGTTGGCCCCATTTCTCCCTGGGGGCAGACCAATGGTACGCTTCTGTGCTGACTTTGGGTCATCATATACGATATTATTGCTTTGAATTTGCTGTAACGGGCGACTGCTAGGCTCGATGGTTGTTGAAGAAGTTGTTTCCATTGCTGGCTGTACATCTCCTTGACTACCGTGTTGACTTGCCCTATCCTGGTCCTCTGATAACGGTTTCTTACTAGATCCATATATCACTTTCCTCAGAGTCAGTGGTGTTCTTTTGATTGGAGCAGATTTTGTATGATCCAAGGAATTTTTGTCATGTAAAGGTGTTCTAACGTGGGCATTAAAAGCAACACTTTCTGTAGCTGGTAATGGCGACAATGCCGGAGCATTTTCAATCAAATCTCTTGCCAATCTTGTAGAGACAAATGCAACACCGTTTTGGGATGTTCCTTGATGCCGTTGAACAAGTCTATTTGGTTCAGGAGTCCTCACATTTTGTGGTGGCGATTTATTATTTTTGTCTAGAAGCAGCTCCATTTCGTGATCAGCTATTCCGTTTTCATCTTCTTCAAAAACCTCATCACTAAAGAGAAATGAATCCTCTATATAAGAATCTTCTGGTATAATCTTCCCATGAGGTCCCTCTTGCGCATTGGCATTATTTGTGATTGATTTTTTTTGATTTTGTGCTGGTAAACCTTGTTGGGCTTTATTTTCAATCCTATTATCTTTGACCAATTTGCCATTTTGATCAAACTGTGGTCTTATATTTTCCTCTGGTCGAAGTAATTGATCTTCTGTTGTGATTCTTTCCATTTTACTAACCTGTTTAACTCTTTGTAAATAATTTTTTTCATAAAGGCAATTACCAAGAACGTTACCAAACTGCCTCAAAGCTCTCTTCACACCATCGGTAACTGCTTCCTTCTTGGCTTTTTCAAAAGCCATTGCCCTTGATTTACAATTCTCAATATTTCCATAACCTATATCCTCGTGGAAAGTTCCATCTTTCAATGTCACCCTTACAACGGCAGATAATCCCAATGACCATTTGCCTCCTATGTTATCGACATAATCCACTTGAGTAGACCGAACTTCTGAAGACCACCCATTAAACCCAAATATCTGATTCGCCAAATTCAAAGCCTTCCAACCTTCTATATATATCACTTGTGATCCTCCAGCAGCAGCTCTGAAAGAGACATATTCTGGACCCAAACTTTTTTCAAGATTATATCTTATGTGCAGCCTTTGCTCCTCTGTATACTGTACAAATTGAGGAACATTACCATTACTGCCACCGTTCATCATTTCTATTATCCCGTTCGATCTGATGCCTATATCCTTCGCAGATTGTTCCCAGACGCGCTTTTTGGGATTTATTGTATTATTATGTTTTTTTGTTTATGCCTTTTTTAGTCGTGTACAATCTTACATATATATATCCTCATCCCATCGTGGTGTCATCATCAACAGCACTATTAGCACCATTACTTTCTTTATTCGAGGTATCAAGTCCTGAGTCAACTTTCTCCTTATTGTTGTTATTATCACTTTCATCATCTTGTAATAGAGTGAATCCTCCTCTTGACTTTCTCCTGCCTCTTCCTCTACCTCTTCCACGATTACCGCCGCTTCCTCTTGCTGAAACAGATGGTCTTGGGCTACTTTGGGAATTGAAAACGCTCGATACCTCAGCGATCTCGCCTTCTTCTTCATCTTCAAATAAATGAGGATTTTCCACCTCCGTTGTGACATCTTTGACCAAATCATCAAATTCTGATCCCTTACCAAGATTTCTCAATTTCAATTTCAACTTTGTTGTGGTCCGAGGTGTTTTTGAACCTACGTGTCCATTGATCAAAGAGTTTCCTCTTTTCTTTTGATCACCAACGTCTGACATGTCGTTATTGTTATTGTTGTTGTTGTTGTGGTTGAATCGGATACCAGGCTCAAGGGGAGGTGGTGCGGGATGGCCTCCAGAATTCAGTAACATTTGTGAAATAAACAGAACTTCTGGCTTAGCCAAACTCTTATTAGGGTCTAGCCCTTGTTTTTTCAAATCTTCTATAACTTTCACACCATCTGGATCCTGATCGTCATCGTGCAAAACTTCCCCGCATATGACAGCAGCGTTATCTTGAGAAGTAAACTCCTTCTGATGTGCCAACCGGCAATGGTTTAAAAAACCTTGTGCACTGCTGAAATTGCATCTGTTACAATTGGGACATGTGAGCTTCACATACACACCATCCGTCCTTCTATATATACAGTCAGCTGATGAATATCTACCAGAGCTGGGTCTCAATGAGGATGTGTGTGACCGTGTTCTTGAATATAAAGTCTCAGAATCAGGAGCTCCAGGCTGCTGAGCCTCTGACGAAGCTTCCAAAAAATTGTTGTTCCACGTCACTGATTTGTGCCTTGTGTATAATCCTTCCGTCTTTTGTAAAATCCTCAAATACTTTTCTGTAAATTCCTTTGGTTCCATAGACAATTTCACCGAAGGCTCAACGTTATACCTGTTTCTTAAAGCAATCATTTGAGCTTCACATTTACCTATTTCCTCTTCAATTTCCACCAATTGGTTATGTTTCAATAATATTTCTAAATTGAATTGCTGTTCTATTATCTCCACTATTCTCTTTTCCTTCTCAGCGCCTGTCAAATTTTCAGGCTTGAATTTCTTTTCAAAGACGCCATCAATTATTCTTGGAGAATTGAGTGAGATAACATTCCGATGTGATTGCAATTCCAGAATGCTGGTAGATGTATCATTCGAATCCAGTTCTGTGATGTTCAAGTTTCCAGCGCTCTGGTGTCTTCTATGGGGGTTGCTTTGTGATGTATCCATGGCATTATCATCATCCCCTGATAGTGGTGATCTAACGAAATCCATTTTATCAACTGCAGGCATTTCTTATCAAACAGGGTTTTATGGGAAAGAGGCAAATTATAGAAATTCAAAGTGTCAAAGATTCTCATTTTTTCCTACAAAAAGATTATTCATATACATATATTTTGATTTGGGGTTTCGTAAAAACAACAATAGATTCAAGCGGGAGGTGATCAACAGTAACTCCAGTTGTGAACCATAGCTTCAGTAACATGGTATTTGCTTAGCCATTTTTCATTGAGATGAACTTTGAACGGAGGCATCAGTAAGAATGAAATTGTATAATTTTTCTTGGAACAGAAGGGAATCATCTTCAGAAAATTTAGTATTACTACCAGCGTTATAATCTTTCAAGGTGGACGTGCTCAAGGTTGAATCACTTTTGAAAAACTGGAATAAACTCTCTTCAAGGTCAACACCGGATTGCAATTTCGAGCTTTGTTCTAAAGTTTCTATTCCAAATGGGGTTGACAATTGGGAATTTGTTCTTGGTTTTGGCAACGTCATCGGTAATAAATCATCATTAGAATCATTGATGAGACTATCCAATATATGATGGTGGCTTGTTACCGCGGAGCATTTCTTTTCTTCTTCAGAGGTCTTCTGCATTGTAGAATTATTTTGTTTCACGAGGGTCAATGACGGTTTTTTATCACCAATATCACCGCCCAGCTGAAAATTGAGTAAATCGATATCAGAATAAATATGTTCATCCTCGGTAAAGCGTCTTGTATCACTCTCTTCTTCAAGTGTTGAAGTAGTAATCATGTTTAATTTTGAAATTTTGGGAGAAGGATCTACAACACTATTGACCTGCAATAAAGATGATGATAGCTGATTTTTCTTATGTTTCTTCTTCTTTGAGCTTATGGTCTTCAATGATAGTTTCATCATCATGAGAAATTGACAGTGAAAACAACTTTGAGTTGATGTGTGTTTTTATTGATATCAATAACTTTTTTCAAAATAATTATATATTACATATTTATATAGAGATAAATATATTTTTTAACAAGATAAAAGATCAAAGCTTTAATTCAAGGATCCATCAAGGATCCATCCCAACAATAGTTTTCAAAGCACTCTTTGCATTGATTGGATTGACTGATCCCAAGTTTCTCTTGGGAACGTCTTATGATCGCACAGGAAACACAAGATCTCCAATCACTATCCATCGTCGTGTTCATCCTCGACGTGGTCTCGAATCCATTCTTAACCATACCCTTTTTTTCCTCATCTGTATATGAAAACTTGGCAGTTGAAGTGTTTGATGAAAACGACATGTCAGTATTGGCAATATAAACAATTAAAGGAGGAATAGAGCCATCATCACTCAATGAAGTCAAGTTTTTGGAATCACAACCGAAAAATACAGGCCTATGGGTAAAATCGAAAGCTATAAAAGTTTCCGGTGGTGGAACATAGGGGAAAACGGTATTATTCCCTTGCTTTGAAAATTGTCTATCATATGTATGTGCCAAGGATGTTCCGTTTGGCCAATTGTTAACATCTGCAGAGTTATCAAAAGCGAAAATGACATCCACTTCTCTTTCCGGTTGAATTAAAGGTGCAAGTGGGGCATTTTGATTATCTTCACCACCATCGGCAAGGTATAAAGTTTCAGCGTTGACAATAGCTTCAACATCGGTATAATTTGTTTTGTAAAAAGGGTTTGGGTGATAAAGTCCAATGTCATTATACTCATCAGTAATAGAATAACCTAATGCTTCAACAAACAGAAGCAATTCCGTGGCAAGTGATGTAGTGTTTTCCTCTGCAGTAACAGAGTTGAATATACTTGAAGACGTACCCATAATGAAACCTGCATTATCGAAACCAGCAATACATTGATCTGTTGTTGGAATACCATTTGAAACATTGGTACCCAAGTATTTAATATCGGTAAAGGCAAACAAGGAAGGATCCCAAGAACCCAATTCAAAAGGTGTGAATTCAAAAATTGTCGAATTAGAGTCAATGACCAACGATCCAGGGGTTCTGCCAACAGAGACATGAATAGGAAGAGGCATTTGATGATTTTGGAAAACTTTAGAATCTCTTAAAGTTGATACAGTTAAAGCGGAACCATCTTCAAAAGATTGAGGGAAAAATGAACTTGCTAATGCTCTACCCCAAGGATCAGTTAATGATATATCAAAACCTGCTCTCTTTTTGTCATCCAATTCTTCAAAAATCTTATCCCAATAGAGATCTGTCTTGACGATATCAATTCCACCAGGTGATAACACAGAGTGTCTGAGATCCCATATAGTTCCATTATCTATAATGTGTTCCACAGAGGTCCAATTATTATAAGCAACAGTTCCTAATAACCAATTACCACCAGATAAACCTGAAAAAAAAGTTGTAGATTCGATCAAGCCACCCAATCCGTGTTCCCAAGCTCCATGAGTTCTATTATCCATAGCTGCCAATTGTCCAGCACCTGCAAACATTGCTCTATAACCACCACCGGAAAAGGCAACTCCAATAGAAATTGAAGAAATCATCGAGTTGATATAATTTTCGGCATCAAATTCTGTCAAATTTGAATGTGATAAGAATTTAATCAAATTGGCATCGGTAACTGAATGTCTTTGCCTCACCCAATGCGTTTCAGATGCAGATAATCCTTCAGCTGGTCTGACCAAGGATTCAACATCTGGACAACTGACATTACCAGGAGCATATGAATCAGTTGGAGACCAACAACAAATCTTGGTTGCCAATATCAAAAGCAATGTAATCGATATCATCTTTAGTCTGCTAGTAGGTTTTTCTTTTGAAATGCAAAAAAACACATACACACTCACACACACGGGTCTTGCTGTTTTGGGGTCAGCGATATCAAAGACATTTATAGTAAATTCCCTCGAACACAAACGCCTCGGGATTTAATGATCATAATTACTATTACTTCTTTATTGCAGATCAATCAATAGGGGAAGTAATCTGACCTAAACGGCGTTCTGTTTTTTTCCGGGAAAGTGCTAGTTCTCGAGTTGAACATACAGGGGAACAACCACGCAGCAAGAAATAATAACATTGTTGGGGAAGGGCTCTTATACGAGGGTGAACTCTAATTTTAAATGAATGATCTATGATGTATCTGTATCACCTGATCAATAATACAGCAATACACAATACACAACACACAACACACTCAGTCAGTCACTAGTGAATACCGTTGATTTTTTGTTTTTTTTCCTTCTCTCATGCTTCGGAGTTCATCGGTATTGTGATGTATGTATATATGTGGCCATCATCGTCTATCTAGTTGATGATCAACGTGTTTCATTTTTTCACATTCTTATCGTAATAATTATATAATTTGCCGATATAAAAGATCAGCATTATTCATTCATAGTAGTTATATACACATATATACATAAATTTGAAAAGCACATAAACAACACAATTTCAAAAAAACTCATTTATCATTTCCAGATTCTTCTCTTGCCTTTTTAGCCAATTGTGCTCTCAATTTCCTCAGTTGAATTTCTTCATCTCTTCTTTCTAATTCACTTATCCAAAGTTGTTCTCTCACCTTGGCTTTCTCTCTTGCTAAATCTTCTTCAGTCTTTTGTGAGAATTTACCCTTATCATAAATCATCGAACCTCCAACCAATGCAACTAAGGTCAAACCTTGGAAAACAACTCTCCTTCTGAACCATCTATTGGCATCGTGTTTATCACCTCTTTTCAAGCCCCTTGCCGCCATCATAACGGCTCCGATCGTGGCAAACACTCCAAGTGGGACCAATGGTTGTTCTTTACATTTTTCAATAAATTTGTCAATGACATTTTTAGAGCTAGTTTATAATATACGGATTGTTAGTACTGTGTATCTTGCGGAGTGGAATTAGTGCCACCCCAAAAAAAAACACACACACACACAGAGACATACTCTTCTTTCTGTTGTTCATCAAAGGATGATGGGAAATTCTGTGATGCCATTTTGTCCACCAAGAAACTGATTGTAATATATGATACTATTGCTTTGCGTTATTCTTTCTTTACTTTAGTTTTTTCAAATTGAAGAGAAAAAAAAACACCGAATACACTCTCTTTGGGTCAATGGTATTAAATACACCCAACCCAACACAACACTTGGATAAACAGCTGGAAATTTAAAGTCTCTATATATATATATATATGTATGTATATTGAAAAGGTAAAACAATCTATATTATTATTATCTCCAATCGACAAGAATGAATTGGTGATATAAAGAGAAGAAAACTCTATGAGAATAACAAACGATTTGAGATTAGATTTGAATCAAGATGATTTAATCGGACAAGACAAATTCTTTCAACTCTTTATAAGCCTTTTCTACATCATCATTGACGATAATCTTATCATGAGCACCTGTGTCGGCATAAGCCATTTCAGCACTAGCAGCAGCTATTCTCTTATCGATACTCTCTTGAGTTTCAGTTCCTCTACCGGTTAATCTCTTTGTTAATTCCTCGATTGAAGGTGGTGCTAAAAACAAGTATCTAGCATTCAATGAAGTGGATTTAACAGATTTAACACCTTGCATATCTATATCCAAGATACAAGTTTTCTTTTGAACTTGAGCAACATCTTCAACAGCTTTGATGGTAGTTCCATAATAATTACCAGAAAATTGAGCCCATTCGATGAATTTCTTTTCGTCAATCAATTTCTTAAAATCGTCAACTGTGGTGAAATGATAATCTTTACCATCAACTTCACCAGCTCTTGGTTGTCTGGTGGTGTTACTGATTGAAAACCCAAATTTGTCTGGGTATTCCAGGAATAACTTCTTCAACAAAGTTGACTTGCCGGTACCTGATGGACCTGAGATGACTATAGGACGACCAACCATTACGGAATATGGGTATGCAGTAAGCGTTGATAAACTGACTAGAGATGTGAACACCACAACAAACAAGAAGAAAAATTTCAATGTTTTTTGTTGTCAATTGAAAAAAAAAAATCGTTGGACCCACAGAGAGAGAGAGTGAGAGTGAGAGAGAAGAAAAATTACTTACACTACGGGAGGATGTTGATGTTGATATGATATGATACATGCGATGGTACAGTGGACACTTATCTAATCTAATCTAATCTAATCTGATCTGATCTGACCCTTGTCAAAGTCCCTCACACCGAAGTCTGATCAATTCCCATGTAAGCCCCGAAAAGATCCCCACCACAAACAACCTCAGAATTCGTTGATTAGTTTTGATCGTGTGGTAGTCCAGTTTTTTAGTAATCATATAATTGGTTAAATGTATATCCACTATGAGGAATTGTAATATGAATATCGTCAATAACGACACATGACTGACCCAGCTGGCAGGGTCCAAGATTTTGTTCACAGCACATCTGATGTTGTTATTTTCGATGAATTGTTGTGGATTGTAATAATTAAACAGGATGTATTTGGTGATGGGAATGGCAATGGAAAAAATGATGAATGATATCACTGTCTTAACGAGGACAGTTAAACTGCAACCTTTTAAATTGTTGATATCGCCATGTGATGATACATCTGTTGTCCGTTTGAAGACTTTGTAAGAGCCTTGATTTTCTTTATAAGCCATATTTTGTATGAAAACGAAACGAATGAGAGTTACATGAAAAAACACACCCCTTGAACCTTTGCCGAAAGATGTTGATTTGATGAATTAATGAACAAGGTAAAGTCGAAGATCCACTTGCAATGAGAGATGTGTATATATATATATATATATAAATGTTGAATTCAATTCAATACAAAAAGAAAAATGCCATATATAGCAAAATGGGCACGGGCGGAATTTAGTGGCATCTCAACCCCCACCGGATATAAATACGCTTCTTGAAACGCTGACCTCGATATTACCCTCTTTTGACTATATATACAGTATCTATATAAACATTGTACATCAAACCTTCCAGTGACATTTATAATTACACCATCCACGATGATACTTGCGTGATACGCTATCAAGCGATTCCAAATGAGCTCACCAAGTTTTGTAAATTGACCAAAAAAGAATATTATAGATATGATGGTCCCATTGGGACGGGGTTCCATGTAATCATCAACAACTACTTGATATTCTCTAGTGGAAATTGTATGGTTGACTAGTTAGATCTTGGCTCATTCAGCAACATCAACCAAATACATGTATACAAAACAATAGAGATAGAGAGATGACCTAAGCAATGCTGGCATTAATTGACTACAGGAACGAGCAGCACAGAACACTATATCCAGCATCACCGTCATCAATATTTATGTTGATTCTACCGATTCAATATGGCAACAGCAGCACAATGAAGAGCACCGGTGATTCGCTTGTAAGGAACAACAGAAAAAGGGGCTGTGCAAGAACAGACACACAGTGGAAATTGCCGACGCCGATGCTCATTGATTGTGCTATACACTGTGTATGTATCTGCCCCGTCTATATATATATGTATATATATAGACTACTGATGAGGCATGCATGAATGATGGAATATAGCACTGTAGACAAACGGCGTCTTGTCTTGTCATCGTGTGTTGTGTTGTAGTGTGTTGTAATGATAGTGCTACACACAAGTGTCCCAAAGAGGACATGCCAGACCGCCCCTGTAGTCGCTCTGCTCTCTTTCTCTCTGTCTGTCTCTCAGTGTTGTGTTGTGTTGTGTCCGAGTGAGAAGCAGAAAAAGAGAACAGCAAATAGTTTACATCTGTATTGCACCATCCACATACACCTCCACTCTGCATCATCGTATACAACGCTGGTCCTCCTCCTTCTTTCCCACCGGCTCTTATCACCATCCGAGAAGCTACATACTCCACCACCTCAATTCCATATACATCTACATATATATATACACACTTTTTGGTGTTGATCCATCTATAAACACTGCAATAAACAACGGGAGATGGCATCTGCATTGGCAATTGGCGCTGTGAAGACGATTTTCAAAAGGGCTTTGGACGATTACAACGATGGAACCGATGTCCCCGACGTGGAAAACCCAGGGGACGACGGTGATTTGGAAGAGTCCAATCCATTAAGTGATGAAATTTTCTCATCTTGGGCTTTATTCATAGTGATTTTTTTACTATGTGCCGCGTTATGGTCTTCATATTTCTTACAACAGAGAAGAATTAAAAGTATACACGAAACTGTGTTGTCCATCTTTTATGGTATGACCGTGGGATTGATCATTAGAATTTCTCCAGGTCATTATATTCAAGATGCCGTTAAATTTAAAAGTTCATATTTTTTCAACATTTTATTACCTCCAATCATTTTAAATTCCGGTTATGAATTACATCAACTGAATTTCTTCCGAAATATTGGCTCAATCTTGATATTTGCCATACCGGGGACCATCATTAGTGCTTTGGTCTTGGGTGTTATCCTTTTCCTTTGGACCAAGATTGGATTGGAAAGTATTAATATTCAATTTGTCGATGCACTTGCCGTTGGTGCTACATTAAGTGCTACTGATCCAGTGACAATTTTAAGTATTTTCAATGCTTATAAAGTGGATCCGAAATTATACACCATTATCTTTGGTGAATCCTTATTAAATGATGCTATATCAATTGTCATGTTTGAAACTTGTCAACAATTTCATGGTAAAGATCCTCATTTCAGTTCATTTTTTGAAGGTATAGGGATTTTTTTAATCACTTTTACTGTAAGTTTATTGATTGGATTAACTGTGGGTTTGATTGTTGCATTGATTTTAAAACATTCTCATGTTCGAAGATATCCACAAATTGAAACTTGTTTAGTTTTATTATTTGCCTATGAATCATATTTTTTTTCAAATGGTTGTCACATGTCTGGAATTGTTAGTTTACTCTTTTGTGGTATTACAATGAAACATTATGCATATTTTAACATGTCAAGAAGAACTCAAATTGCTACAAAATATATTTTCCAATTATTGGCACAATTATCGGAAAATTTCATCTTTATCTATTTAGGTTTATCCTTATTCACCGAAGTGGAATTGGTTTTCAAACCAATGCTCATCATTGTCACTGCCATATCTATTTGTATTGCTAGATATTGTGCAGTTTTCCCCTTGTCAAGATTTTTAAATTGGATTATGCGTATGAGACAAAGATCTAAAGGTCAACCTTTTGTCCAAGATGAAATGCCATATAATTATCAAATGATGACATTTTGGGCAGGTTTAAGAGGTGCCGTTGGTGTTGCATTGGCAATGAGTTTACAAGGGGAATTCAAGAGTACTTTATTGGCTACAGTATTGGTAGTTGTTGTGTTAACTGTTATATTATTTGGAGGTACTACCGCTGGTATGCTTGAAATCTTGAATATTAAAACTGGTGTCATTGAACTGTCTGAAAGTGATGATGAGTTTGATATAGAAAGAGGACCAGCAATACCCAGATCATCGAATAATATTCCAATGTATACGACATATTCAGATTCTCATAATAGAGCGGGAAGTTCATCTCAAGTTAATGTTAATTCCTTGAGTGGTGGCATAGATGGTGATGTATCAGTGACAAGTTCACCTGCTAATAGTGAAGTCATCACAAATGATCTTGGTGATATCCCGCCATTGGCTCAAAATGAATTCTTCAATTCTACATTCCATAATAATAACAATAATAATAATAATAACAACAGCTCCGTTATTAATAATCAACTCATTGATCCAACACCACAACTTGCAGAAACGAATTCGGGAACAAAAATTTTAAACTTGGCCAATCTCTTAGATGATCATACAAAGTGGTTTACAGATATCGATGAAAATATAATCAAGCCATTTGTATTGGATAGTAATCCAAAGAAAAATGGCGGACAGTGATTTTTGTTTTGTATTGCTTATATTGTTGTACTGGGGGGAATTTGTTTGAATGAAAAGGAAAATTTTGGCAGCAATTTGTCATTATAAATTATATATATACTTGAAATCTATGTTTTGTAAACAAGTTGAAAAGTACTCTTTTATTTTGCTCTTTTTTAATCTTGTAAAAAAACCTTGTTATTCATCTTTACTGGATGGATGCATGGATGGATGACTGAAAGAGCACTACCGATCAGAGTTACACTGGTAACAACTACGGATCTGAAAATTGTTATCTCCGACGTTATTACTCCTTTTGTCGTTGGCCGTTTCGTAATCAACAGGAGAAATAATTGTCGTCCGCGCTACGGCTGTATACATTTATTTATTTACACAAATAAATAAACTTTATCGCATCATTTGGTCCTTCTTGTGTTTTGTAAAGGTCTTTGAATAGACACCAGGTACACATTTCCCCAAAGCAACAACCACCTCAACAACAACTACAGCCACACCAACGACAAAATGACAAAGTCAATCACAGTATTAGTCGGCTCATTGAGGAAACTGTCATACCACAAAATCATCGCTGAGAATTATCCAAAGATCCTGCCTCATGTCAATTTCACAATTTTCCAAGATTTGAACAAGATCCCGTATTACAACGGTGATATTCAAGCTGAGGGTATCCCCGAAGAAGTGTTGAGATTAGGTGAAAGTATCAAATCTGCAGACGCCGTTATCTTATTGACCCCGGAGTATAATTATTCATTCCCACTGGTTTTGAAAAACGCACTTGATTGGATTTCAAGATTACCAGATACGCCATTTGCCAAGAAGAAAACTGGGATACAATCAGGTTCGTTAGGTGCAAGTGGTGGTTCCAGGGTGCAATATCATCTTAGACAAGTTTTGGTTTTCTTAGACGCTCAAGTTATTAATAAGCCAGAAGTGTTCTTTTATGCGTTTGGCGCCCATATTGATGTTGCCAATAGAGAAATTACAAATGAGGCATATAAAAATTTGATAAAGCTTCAAATTGAAAAATTGTTAGAATGAATTGAAAATATTCAATATAGAATTTATACATTTGATTTACATTTCGTGAGAAATTGTTGAAATTGATAATTATTTTAATATACATTTTTTTTTTTCAAGTTTTAAATTGCCGCCTGGCCCTGGGTCCTGGGCCCTGTATTAGAAATCTTGCTCTTTCTCTTGTTGTTGTTGTTGCTTTATGGCCAAGTCTATACACCATTTACTCAAATTGAAAACCGGTTGAGCCAAGACAAAATCATTCAACATATGATTATACTTGACAACAATTTCAAAAAAAAATTTTAATGACAAATCGTGGAATTCAACAATTGGATTTTCCTCATCATTAGTCAATAATTCCACTGGTGGGGAATTGATGAAATTTTTAGTAGAATAAACAGCTTTTTCCAATAATGAAAGAACCTCAGGTAATGTTGATATCACAGTATTGTTCTTATCTTCAAACTCCGCATTTAATGCAATATAAGCAATTGAAATTATTGCATTACCATAATTAGAAGGATTTGAAATCCTTGCATATGCTTCTCTCTTGATCGATGGTTGAACAAGTTTTCCTAAATTTGAATGTAGCAATTTGATATAGTACTCATCCAAAAATTTTAACAATGGCAGCGTGAATTTTTTCAAATCAATTGGCTCCATATCTTCCTTTACAATTGAAAACTTTGACCTCGTTAAATCTGTCAATGAAACCAATTCTTCAGGTTTCAATGAATAATGCGAATTATCCTCTGTTCCTACTATTCTTGATTCTGATTTAGAATTCCCAAATATATTTGGTTTAACCTCATCTGTTGATTTCATCATGTTATTTGATTTCAAGGTTTTCGGCCTTGCCCTTATTCTTTTCGAAGTTTCTTCAATCACTTTTGAACATTCTTCAAGCACAGATTGCCATACATAAACGTTTTTGAAATGAGCCGAATATAGAAATTCTCTCAATTTTGGATCCTCAGAAGTGGAGATAAAACCCAACTCTTGAAACGCTGTTAACTTCACCAATGGTCTCTTGGAATCTCTTAACCCTGATAACAATGTATTCACAGGATCTTTTGATAAAGAACTCAAAGGTTTACCTTTATCGATACACCCAACGGTGGCATAAACATTATATATATGATTGACCAATTCCCATGAATAGAATAGTATACCATCCAGTAATAGTAAATAAACTATTGTGGAGAATGACAATTTGGCCAAGGGAGTCTTATGATTTAATCCCAATGGCCAATAGACTGGATACAAAAATATCTTGTAAATTATATGTCTAACGATTCTATAGGAAATTGGCAGAAGAAAAGTGACTATCGCAGTAACCACCCCAGAGTTTTGAGCAATGGTGAGCTGGTTTTCAAAAATTGTACTTTTTGGATTTGATTGGAAAACACCAAATTTGAAATTTAACATATTTTTCAGGTATATTGAGTGGTAAACTGAATATGTAAAAGTTGCAAAACCCCAATGATACCAAAAATAGACAAACTCATCATTAATGAACGGTTTGATGGTCCTTGTCGGAGGGTTTACGTAATATGTGAACGACTTATCCCAAATTTGAAAAAATAACGTGATGAAATAACACAAACTGGCAATTGAAAATCCAAGAAGAATATTAGCAAATTTCTTGGAAATGACAGCTGCAAAGACTTGCTTACCAAAACTTTTGTAAGACGAATCGATTTCAACTGTCATAGTTATTTCCCTGAGACTTTCAATGAATATGAAACTACCAAACACAAGAACAATTTTGAAAGGTACCATGAAAAAGGAGGCACTTGGACTTAACAAAGTTAAAACAATAGCCACTAAACAACTGATCAGGAAACAAATCCTCTTATAAAAACCCAACCTCTTGTTGTAAACTTTCTCAAATACTGAACTGTAATATATAGGTTGACTTGAAATTTTCTTTTTGGGCGGTGATGCCTTGGAATGCACCAAAGTTCGCAACTTTGTCGGTCCATTATGTAAGACTCTGGAGCCTTTATGAAGCCCACTGTTTAGCAGCAACGCTTCGTCGTGAACTATAGATCGCAATGAGGACATGGTATACAAGACGAGGGAGTTTAATGTCTCGAATTGACCTTTTATTATTATTCTCTTGATGATTTGTTGTTTTGTCCTTGTCTAGAGATCATACAAACAAAACCAAAACCAAAAAAAATAAAAAATAAAAAAAAATTTCATACATTTTCTACAACTGCCTAAAGGAGTAATAAACTTTATTATTGATTTCTACTTTATTGATTCATCACATCGACGTAACGATGAGCATTTTTCTTCTTCCTTGTGGAGGCCTTGGATTGAGAGGCCATGGTGAAGATATCATCAATGTCTTCCCTTTTAGCAGGGGTCGATTTCCCGCTTAAAGGAGGAGGCAGCGGCATTGGAGGTCCTTGCCTTGCTGGCATCACAGCAGATGGAGGCAGTGGAGTATCTGAAGTCTTCTTAGGGATCTTGATAGTCGGTGGAGGAGGTGGAGGCGTGGCTGTTTCCTCTGCATCACCCTGAATTTCTTCATTGACCCACCTTTTCAATTTCTCATCGTAATGAAAGTGACTTTGTTCACCCAACTTGGCCTTGTAAACTTTCTTTTCCTCCTTATTATGATGTCTACCAAAGATGCCTCCAAACCAGCCAGATTTACCATTTTCCTTCTCATGTTGCAGAGCCTCCTTCTTACGTCTTTCCAGCAGTTTTGCCTCTTCGTCCTTCTTCTTTTCAGCTTCGGCTTTAACAGCAGCAGCAGCAGCGGCGGCAGCAGCTTTTGACTTTTCGTCCTCTTCATCATCATCTTCTTCCACGACATCGTCATTATAGTCATCATCAAATTCACTTGGGATACGCGGGCTGTGGCCATGACTGGAAGGATTATACGACAGCTTACGCGGAGTGAAGTTTGAAGTAGGGAGAGTATGGAATCCAGCCTCAAACCTATCATTGTCATTTCTTGTTGAAAATGACCCGCGTGGTGAAGTATTTGCCATTGGAGCAAAATTGTCGTTGACGATATCATTTTTGATGTCACTGTTATTAGTGCTTTTGGCAACATGTGCTGGTGGAGTAGGACGTGTATACCCTCCATACGAATAGATGTCCACCTCTCCTGAAACAAAGGCATCGATGGATGGGTTTCCATTACCATTCAGATCATTTTGTCCGGGTGGAGCATATCTATTATTCCTTTTAGACTTGTTAACAGCTGGCATTGCGTATGGATTGACAGGAACAGGTGATGTTATTTTGCTTGTACCATGACTTGGTTTCGAAGGTGTCTCCGTGTAAATATCGGTTTGCGTCTCCTCAGCAATACCAAATGAAGTGGTGCTGAAGTCAATCAGATTGTTCTCCAGTGTTTCCGGGGTGTCGTAATTGAGCGATTTGCGTGGTAACCTTGGGGAAATTATTTGACTTGGAGCACGAGAGTTTGTGGAATCTCTTCTTGGCTGAACCAGCGAGACTGAAGTATACAGCGGTTGTAAAGCAACCTTCTCAGCAATAGGAGATGCGACATATGATTTTTGTGACCCGCTTTTCAGAGGATGAGGATATGCATTTTGTATAAATTCACCGGCATCTGATTGAGTGTGTTTTGAGTCCACAATTGGCTCTTTTGCCTGTGGTGGAAAATAACTAGTATTTTGAATCGGTCCTGCCTTTTCAGGCTCATTGTCATAAGCCGTGTTACCAGCAGAAGAAGATTCTTCAGGGATTACTGATCTGATGTGGTTTTGAATTGGGGCATATCTGGAGACATTGCTGGTTCTGGAATTCGTAGATCTAATGTCTGCAAGATCATCATTGTATTCGCTTTTCAAGGATGGTGACACAGGTCTTATTGGAGCCAGGAATGCCGGAGGCTGACTAAACAAACCTTGGTCAATTGAAAGCGCCTGAACCAGAGCCTGAGACTGACCGTTATTGGAATTCAAATAGCTGTTTTGTGCTGAGCCAATAGGAGCAGCCACTGAAAGACCATTTAGAGGCACAGACAGCGGAGCAGCATGAGGCTGAGGATATGGAGCATTATTATTAACCAAATTTGACATGGAAATAGTTGAAGAGTATATACCCCTGGAAGCCGGGGCAGAATTTTTTCTTTCAAAACCGCCACTAGAAGGAGCAGAAGTGTCAACCCCCATGAACGAGTTTGAATGTCCATATGGTGGCCTATTTTGGTTGACGACAGAAGGAGAACCGAAATCAGCAACTGACTGTGTTCTAGAAATTGAAGGACTGTAGTTCGTAAAGACGCCATCTGCAGCTTTAGCAGCCGGTGTTGAATCCTCACCAGCGATAAACTTACTGAATCCTTTATCGAGCATTCCAAAAAGCTTTGGACGGGCTGCAAACCAGCCGGTTTCTCCTGTGTCTGTTACACGTGCATTTAAATCCTCCAACTCAGCGATAACTGAAGGATCAATCTTGAAAGTTTTGGCAGCAGCTTTGATTGTGGTGGGAAGATAATCAGTGTACTTTTGACAACCAGCAAAACAACCATAATCGGCGAGTAAAGCGGCATGCGAAACCTTGAGGCGGAGCAAATGTGGGAAACCAAATGGAGGTATATTAAATTTTGGAGACAACTTCAAAGCATATTCATAAATCTCTGTTAAACACATTACATCAATAGAACGCTCAAATCCAGTATCAACCATTGGGTTAGCACCGACAACTGAAAACAAAACGCCAGGTTTGAATTCTTGTTCGCTCAAAGGAGCAGAAGATAACAAGAGTAAAGTGTGGCCCATCAAAGTCATATCTCTTTGAATCAACAACGAGCCAAATTCAATATAGAAGCTTGTTAAATCTGTACCATTTTGCAACACCAAAGTTAAAATTAATGAGAAGTTTTGAATAAAATAGCTGAATGAGGCATTATCATTCGCTAATAAGTCAACCAAAAACTTGACGTTTCCAGACAAAATATTCAAAGCAAAGTAAAGAACATAAGATGTACTGTTCTTGTCTTCTCCGAATGATTCCAAAAGATACTGATTGATAACACTCAAGACTGACTCTGGATTCAAAAGTGAAGCGATTATAAAAGAAAGAGGCCAATTTTTTTGACTCATGAGATATTGCAACCCTTCGGCCTTCTTACCCTCTTGTAAATAGCTGAACAACGCAAACGATGTAGACTCCATTGTACTTGGAGTATCCAACGATGGCATGGATTTCTTTGGGATTGAGGCGTTCTGTTTGAAGTTAAAAGATGATGTTTTGGAAAGCTGTTGAATTATAGGAAGCTTATCTTTTATCAAACCATCACCCTTGACCAATTGCCCAAGGATGACATAAACTAATTGCAATAAAAAGTTTGTTGGATCATTTTGCGATAAATAATTTGCTTTCTCTTCGATCCAGGACTCAACAGTTGCTTTCTTTGTCTTTGAATTGGACAAGGGGCCAAAAGTTTTATCTAAGGAGTTTAGCAGACTTATAGCCTCTGTGTCAACGATTTCAATCGAACCATGATTAATAACCTTGGCGATTTTTCTGCTTCTGTTGAATCTGAATATTGGGAATTGTTTAGAGAACTCAACGTTTGGTGGCACCTGAAAGTTATCAGCATGATCCAAAGTTTTCGCAAAGCCGTTCATATGCTGATTGTAAGGAGACACAAACTGAGATTGTACCAGTGGATAATCATGCCTCTGTGGTGGTGGCAGCATAGGTGTACGAGTTTGATTTTGAACAATGCCATAATTTGGGATCTGAGGAACAAAATTGGTAGCCATGCTTTGTGGAGGCATATTTGGTACCCCTCCAGTATTTACAGGGGCATACTTATTGGCTGTGTTAGCAGTAGGTGGAGGAAGGGAAATGTTTTGATGTGAGGTATGAGGACTGACATCTGACTTCATAATCGGAGTATATGCATTAGCTTTCGATGACTGTGGGGCTCCATGAAGAGCTGATGGCAAATAAGGGGATGTCCTTGACTTGTTACCGATACTACTTGTCCTGCTGTGATATGGCGCAAGTGGTGCTGCAGCCGGCTGAACCGCAAAACCGGGCTGGTACACTGATGAAGGATCATCCTTTTGGTTTTGTCTCGGTAATTGGGGTGACTGTAAGTTACCAGCATTTCCTCCATAATGATTGTATTGAGGCTGACCATATGTTTGGGCAGCAGAAGGTGGAACAGCTCCTGGTGGAACGCTTCCATGTGAACTCATTCTTCTATGAGACGGCTGGTTGATGCCGTATGGGTTAACAGGATTTGCCAGTGGAGGAATTCCATAAGGATTATGAGGCTGAGTGTTGTGAGAAACAAGCGGAGCGTATGGATTCTTCGGAGTATGAGCAGATGTTGGGGATTTCAAAATTGGTAATTCTTCGAAAAAACTCTTGGAAGCAGTCGAAGAAGCCCTTGAGGCACTTCTCAGTGGGGCAGAACTTCGAGGAACTGTTGATGTTGATATCGACATCTTATTGACAACAGGGCTTGTAGCATTATTGAATCCCTTAGCCAAAGACTCCTTCGCTGTGAAAGGAAGAGGAATGCTTGGCGGCAGCTGTTCCTTTTCTTGTTGCAGCTTCAAATCTGATGGGGATGGTGCATAAGGATTCTTTGGAGGCAGCATTGATTGTGGCTGTGACATTGTAGCAGGAGGACCTTGCATAGCGGCTACATGCTGCAGTTGCTGGTTGTGAACAATTGCGGCATACGGATTGGTTTTCACTGGGATTGCTAGCTTTGAGTGCCCAGTTGGTAACTCCTCAAAGAAGGACTTTTTTGGTTTGGATGTGCTTGCTTGGCCTGTGTGGTTCTGTTGAGTTTGCGGAGGAGCATAAACACTCCCTCTAGTCGGTGCAATTGTCAGCCCATTCGTGGACTGTGATTGAGGGGTGTATGTTCCCGCGCTCTGAGAAGATTGCTGATGCTCAGTTTGAATGGACTTATTTTCAGTAACTAATAATCCGTGATCTTCCAATAACGGTTCCTCCTCGAGAAATGAGAATGATTTTACACTACCCAGATCGTTCAGTTCCTTGGATGGCTCATCTTTTAAGAAATCGAGGTTAGTGTCGCCTTTGATAATATCCTCGTTTGTAGTATCTTCAAGAAAGGCAAAAGCATCGTCCTCATCTTCTTTCTTTGTGGTGGTTTCTAACACCTCGTCCCATGGCATTGTCAGAGAATCGTCAGCGAACTCATTCAAAATTGAACTCTGTGACAGTGGAGCGTTGGTAGTAGTTTGTGATAATTCTGCATTAGTCTTTTCATCTATTGACAGAGCTGGAGTGACAGCTGCATTCTCGACCTTCTTATCTTTTTCCTTAGCTCCTTCTTCAAGAGGTGATTCTTGTTTCATCAGATCTGCCACAAACAGTGGCACTTCCGGTGAAGGTGCGTCAATATTATTGTCCTGGGAAGATGCAGAATGTACAGGATCTGTACGAGTCTCTGTGTCACTATTTTCTGATGAGGGTTTTGAGGCTTTGTCATCCGGTATAAGAGAGTCAACAGTATTTGTTTGTTGTGAATCTTTATTTGATTCCACAGCATCAACATTTTCTTGCTCAGTAGAATCCAGAAGTAATGATTCAAAAAAGTCTGGTTCAACAGTCTTTGGGTCTTCTTCAGAAACAGCGGTGACGTTTTCTGGGATCACAAAATTCTTTTCAATATCCAGCTGTTCATTAGAAATCGCGTTGTCATTTTCAAGGGTCACTGTATTTTGTTTAATATCCAGATGTTCATTAGATTCCTGATGTAACGATTTGAAAAAGTCATCTTCAACTTCCTTTGAGTCTTCTCCAAAAGCAGGGGTAATGTTTTCTGGGACACCAGACTCCTGTTTTACTTCCAGTTGCTCATTGGTGGAAATGGCAGATTGTTCGTCTAAAGGCTCGATCTCTTTTACAATCTCCTCTTGACCAATAAGCTTAGAAAACGAGACTTCGTCATCATTATCTGCAACATCAAGGCCAATTTTGGTATCTTCAACAGTATGCAGCTCTGGTTCCACTTCGTCGGTTATGATGGTGTCAGAACCAAGACTCTTATCAAGAGAAGTGGTTTCAATCAATGTGTCTTCTTCTCTCGGTTTGGCTTCCTCTTTAGTAGAAACCGCAAGGTCGTCGCTGATCAAAGTCGTGGAAGCATGATTACCACCATCATTTGATCTTGCTTCGACATTTCCTGAAGGTGGCTCATCGTTTTCAGGGTGTTCGTTAATGGCCTTATGTGTGCTCTGATCAATAGAACAATTATCCTCCAGTGTTCTTGAACCATGAGCAGAGCTGTTTAACGCTTCATGGTTCAAGTTCAGCAGAACATGTGATCCTTCGACATCAGATAACAGGGCGTCTGCTTCTGAAGTAACATTATTAGACACGAGAATTTCTGCATTTGAAGTTTCTTCATTGATGGCAGCAATCGGCTCAGACAGATGTTCCTCCAGCGTGTCCTTATGGTGAGCTGGCTCTTGTTCACTTTGACCGAGGAGATTTACAGAAGAGTCCTCTCCCAAATCCTCATTTTCCAGAATCTCTCTTGGTAGCTGAGAAGAACTATCATTTTCCGAAGGGGTGGTGGTGGTGCCATTGTGTTTCAAACCATCATTCTCCAGCGAAGATATCTCGAATGTTTTACTTGAGTCAGTCACCAGCAAATCAGGCTGTGTTGATGCATTGTCCAGTTCTACATTGGCTTGCTCCAAATCAAGTTGAACATCATCTGAGACTTGATCTGGATGATCAATGACATCAGGATTAGCTAAGAACAAAACACGTTAATATTGTGAAAAATGGAGAGCAATTGATATGAGAGGTGCACTTACCGTCATTCACCGGTTCAGACGACATTGTTGTCTAGTTGTGATTGATGGAGTGTATAACTGGAAATGAATGAAGTGGTTGGTGTTGTTGAGTTGGTTCAACGTTGAAACTTCCAGTTTCTGCTGTGTTCTGTATTTTTTTCTTTTTTTCCTTATTTTGATTTTTTTTGCTGTTGAGTTTGAGTTTGAGTTTGCCTCTAAGTACGTTGTCAATTTCCAAAAATACTACGGTGCTGGCTGTCCTACTTCAATTTCCAGTACAACAATACGCTCTCGGTATCAATTCCACCGCAATCTATTATAAACATCAATCCTAGTGAGGACAGTGGACGACCAACTGACGATAGTGTTTTGTTGGCAATACTTTTTTAAAGATCATCTTTGAAACCAAAACAAAAAAACAATCTTTGAAGTAATAGTAATCAGTTCAGGTTTCCCCCATAACGAAACGAATAGCAAAATGGTATTACTTAGATTGTCTTCTGCACAGGTTCAGTTGAGTGAAAATGTGATCGAAATAGACGATGGGGTGCAAATCAGTGATTTGAAGAATTTCATAGTGGGTTTGTTTCCAACGGGATATGACCCGTTGGAAGATGTTAACGATAATATCAAGTTGATTTACTTTGGACGAGTCATAGGCAATGATGAGATCTTGAAGGATGTATTGAAAGTAAGACCGGCTCATGACGCTTCACATATATACACCATTCATTTCAGTATCTCGCAAATTGAATCTTTACAACAACAACAACAACAGCATCAACTGAACCCTTCCGTTGACGAGAACAACGACAATATATCAGTCGAATTGAATCCACAGGAGGGGTCACAATCACTGAGTCAACACTCTTTCAACTCAGAACCACTGACAAATAATCTGGAATCTACACGGGATGTACTGCCATATGTTTATGCACTGGCGAGTGGCCGCACTTATGTGCATGGGATTCACTCTTACGACACATTTCAATCATCGACTGGTGGCGCTTGTTATTTAGTTGATCAACTTGAAAACTCCTCCGTTATGTATGAAGTAACAATGGTGGGGGCAGACGGTGTTGAAAAAACTGTACAAATTCCATCATCACAATGTATAATCAATGATACTGGTGATCATCAACCATACATACTTCTTACCAGATCTGCAGTGAGTCTGCTTCGTCAAGTATTGGGGACTCGTATGACTGAATTTCAAGTAAATATTGTTGAGCCAACAGCGAATACTGATTACAGAGGTTATAATCAGCATTTCAGACATTCCAGAATCAATAGATGGTACAATTGGAGAAGGCCTTTGAGAAATGCTAATAATCTCTTTGATGGGATTAGAGTCTTTGGATATAATTTCCATAATATCTCTTGGAGGGAGCTTCCATTTTATTTATATGATCGCATTTTGACATCTTTGGAACAATTTGTGGCGGCAACAGTAGTTTTAGGAAGAAACGGAGGTTTGACAAGGTTTTTCAAGCTCTTGTTGGGATTGTTGAAGTTCCCAGTTATATTGATTATATTTGCATCACAATATGACGTTGGCAAGAATTATCCATATATCTATTATTGTCTCATGTTAGTGACTATTATACTGGCATGCCTTGATAATGGTAATGTCAACAATCTGCGTGAATTATTAACCAATGATCTTAGCAACATGACAGGGACACAAACAATGTTAGAATGTTTACAAAGAATTAAAAATTTTAAAGTTCATTTAATAGAATTATCTAATAATATGACAAGCAACATTGTATTGTTTTTGATAGGGAACAATAGAAGAGGTTTGATCATTAACGACTATGGCCACCTATATGAAGGAAGGATCAGCGGGTTAGTTTCCCCAAACCATGGGAATTGGTTGCTTTGTAAGTTGACGATATTTGTGCAGGATGTAATGTGTTTTATCTTGACGTTGATTCCTCAATTTTATATGGCGTTCAACCAAGAAATGATTAGAAGGGTTGCTAAAGTGGAACAGGAACTGACAGAAAGGGCAGAAGCCGCGGCTGCAGCAATGGAAGCTCAAGATGAAACAGAAGTAACAACAGAAGTAAATAATAATGATGACGAATAGAAAAGCTCGGTGTGGTCCGAGATGGAAAACAAAAAAAAACCCAAAATTTTTTTTGTTTTTGTTCTTTTGTTGTTTGTGAAAAAAGATGCTGCTGCAAAAGATAAGAGAGAGGTGATTTAGTTTTGATTTGATACTGTCTTTTATAATTTGAATAGATAGCAATTTTGTACAAATACATGTCAACAACAACATCAGCGACAACAATAACAAGAACAACAACATCAACAGTACTCTTATCATGTCTGAATCTGACAACAATTCAATGAATAAAGAAGATTTCTCAAGTAAATGGAGGCAATTGAGAGCATGTGCAAGATGTCATAGGTTAAAGATGAGATGTTCATATGATGATCCAACTTATAATTCATGTCGTCGGTGTTTCTCTGCAGGAGTCGAATGTTCTGTGATAAAAGATCCAACATCATCAACGGCAAAGAAGAGACCAAGAAATAAGATAAAGACACAAAAAGATCATTTAACTACACTTCAAACCAATCTTAAAGAATTATTTGAAACTTATCTCAAAGATGTGAATGCTGGACAGAATGACTCTCATGTTTCTAAAAAGATAAAAATAGACAATGTAGAGAAAATATACGATATTCAAAATCAATTAACTGAATTACAACTGTTTC
This sequence comes from Nakazawaea ernobii, assembly GCA_030567655.1. Taxonomy (NCBI): domain Eukaryota; kingdom Fungi; phylum Ascomycota; class Pichiomycetes; order Alaninales; family Pachysolenaceae; genus Nakazawaea; species Nakazawaea ernobii. Next base: position 122,938 of record JAJLSN010000601.1, on the reverse strand, counting down.
TTTCTCATGTATTGGAAAATAATTCAGCAAAGAGTTTATCATCGTCATCATCTTCAATAAATTCGATAAAAGATGGCCCGGTGAAATTGTTCCCCAGATATCCTTCAATCCCATTCCTGTACAATATAATGAAGGAATTATTCAAATTGAAATTAATAGATCGAGCTGATTGTCAAAAGAGATTTAAAATTTTCATCGATGATATGTTGAGTTATTGGCCCAGTGTATCATTACCATCTAGTTACCTTGACTTTGATTATTTATTAGATAATGGACCATTAGTACTAATGGCTTGCATATCGGTAACGGCATTGAATGAACCCAATTTGCATGATTTATTATTGTATTATCTCGAAAGAAATTTAGCACAAAGAGTTTGTATCACAGGTGATATCACGACAGATTTGATTTACGTTTACACAATATTATCACTATGGTCATCTCCTCCGAAGAAATGGGGGTCATTTAAACATCAAATGCATCTATTAATGGCGATGAATCTTTCATTATGTATGGACACTCCTAATGAGAAATTCAGATCTTCACAGAATGTATTATATACCAATTCAGAAGAGAGGAAAATCATTAGATGTTACATCACTGTTTATTCGTGTTGTGGATCCTTAGGTTTGTCCTTACCCAAATTTAAAATCGTGTCATGGAACAAAAATATAGCAAGTTGTTGTGATATCTTACTCATGGGGGAAACTACAAGACTGGATAGATTCTTGACTTATTATGCCCGAATCATAGGTTTGGGGCAAGAGATTAGTGATTATTTCACATCAGAGGTGAAAATTAATCAATTACAATTGGGTGATAAGATATCATCATATGAAAAAAAATTACAAGATTGCATAACAGAGAGTGATTTATTCACACCCACTGCCAAGGAGCATTATTTATTATACATTATTTATTATCAATTATTGATGACGATGCATGACTATGTAGTATGTGATGTTGTCGAAGGTCATTCCGTGATCATCAGTGAAGTTTATTTATCATCATTATCGAAATTGATCAGATCCTCTGAGAAAATTGTCGATTCATTTGTACAACTATGTGATCAAACCATTAACTTCCCCACTTTTTTCTATTATAGACCTATGCATGCATTAGTGGCATTGATAAGGGCTAGAATGTTGGTTGTATTGGAGAAATTAGACGTTGATATCAATGTCCGTCGAGAATACGATCGTGTGAAAGAGTGTCTTAATATGATTTCTGATAAGAGTCTTGTTGCAAAGAAAATGTCAATTATATTAACAAGGGTTGAAAAATGGATGAAATTAAGTATCAGTTTCAATAAAGAGGGCGCTACAGATTCTATGGAGATATTATTAGGAGAATTAGGAGCAGAGAGAAGTGGTGTTGAAAATTTGAGACCTCCATCACAAAATCTCAATCTTGACGAATCTGGTACCAATAACGTTGTTGCCGTTGAAGAAAATTCATTACAAGATTTTTTCAAAGAGATTGATCAAGATTTATTGAATTTACAATTCATGGATACTCAAACTACTAAAGATACACTTCATGATATAACATCACCGGATGGGATTGACGTAGGTGGTGGCTTGGAAGATTTCCTCAATACTGATGCATTCAGCGATTTTATCACCAACAATAATAACACTGCTGCTGCTGCTTCCAGCGCCGATGCAAAGGATTTTTTCTTCACTTTAGAAGCTACTGGAGAAATTTCAAGGAATAACAGTATTGAATGAATGAAATAAAAAAAAAAAGATTTTATAATAATCTTTTATTGTCTTTTTTAAAATTGTATAAAATTGGAAAATATAAATATATACAAGGTTTTGGGGAGGTTATTGTAACTTGTTGATTTTTTGAAACTTAATTTTGATGAACTGCATGGTATCTCTTACCTCTAAATCCAAAAATTTGTTGGTTGAATTGAAAAGTTTCTTGTGGATTCATATCATTCAATTCCCATTTGGTACTACCGAACAAGTTTTCCTTTTTCTCAAACAAGACATCCATATCTTCATTATAATTGTCCACCAACCATTCAAAATCTCTATTTATATCTTCTTCATGATAACCAGTAACAAAGACTGCACATTTACTGTCTAATAAACCAGGAACGGATTGATGCCATAATGACATTGATTCCTGTGATGCAAAACCTGGATGGAAGATGAAGAAAACGTCTAAATATGGATCATATGGGAAAAAATCTTGCGCTTCGTGTAAAGTATGGAAATATTCGGTATGATGAATAAATGTTAATTGTTCATCGATTCTTTGAATGTGTGGTCTTGAAGTGTGTTGATATTGTTTCTTTTCTCTATCAAATAAACATTCTGGACCTATAAGATGTAATTCAAATTCAGTTCTTGGGAAGAGATAACCTAATTGTTTCCAAACATGACCAGGCAATTGTGCCTCGGCTCTAGCACCCAAGATGAATAACCTCATTGGACGATCTTTTAAAGTCGAGGTTCTATATTCAGGGTATAACGTATAACGTAAAGCTGCTAATGATTTCAAACCTTCCAATGTGACTGGACCTTTTGGTTTCATCAAATATGGAGAATATTGATGCAAGACAGATGCAATTGTCATTGGATAACTTAACAATTTGGTAACGACAGCCAATTGAAATTCAGTATCCATTGAATAAAATTGTCTTGTATAAAAAAATTGATCCCAGTTACCAATATTGATTAATCTATCTGGATGTTGATCAGTTGGGAAATCAAACTCGGGGAATTGTCTACCACTTCTTAAATCATGCTCATAAGTGTTGACCTTTTTCAAAATTTCAGCCTTCTTCGACTCATGATATACAGTATCTTGCTCCCATGCTTCTCTTGAATGATGAGTTGGTATACCACTTATTGGACAAGTATATTGAATATCCTTTTGCGTCACTGGACATTTCAGATTCAGTCTTATAAAAGCGGCTCTTGTCCTCAACTCTGCCGATGGAGATGAGTCCCATGGGTGGAATCTATTTTCCGGGGTTGGATTATCAGGTGATGGAGGTGGATCTAAACATAATACAGTTCTGATAAACGAACTTATATGACGACTACTCGATATTGTCGATGCCTACTTTGTTAAATGCTGTATGCGGTTACCACATATTCTGGTCAACATCTCTCTTTTGAATCAGTCTCCCCTTTCAATAAACAATGACAGCTGTCTATGGTTTATATCTATGTATATGTATAGGCCTTTTCCTTTTATTCATCAAGACAAAATTTTTTTTTTGATTTATTTTGGATTTCTTCACGTTTAAGCAAAATGACAGAAGAACGAGCCAAACAGGGCAGGTGCTGTGTCAATATATATACTCATATATACTATACTATCATCTATGCAATGAATTGCTCTTTACCCACCTATCTGTATTCAGGTGGCCTGTTTTTCTTATTTCGAACCAACCTCACCCATAACCATTCGATACTATCTTTTAATCCGTCACCTTTGATGGCACTGATAGGTAATACTCTTGAATCTCTTGCACTTAAATGTTCAGCAATTGGATTGAAGATTTCCTTAATGTCCTGTACTTCTAACTTGGTTTCAATTTCCAAATCTTGCTTATTTGCCAACATCAATATCGGAATATTTTCAACCAAATCATTGGTAACGATTTTAGTCAACACTTTTTGACATTCCAATAATCTTTCCTTATCACATGAATCAATGACGAATATGATACCATGACATTGTGGATAATAATTTTCCCATAATTCTCTTAGAGAATCCTGTCCTCCAACATCCCAAAATTTCAAATTTATGCTATTGTTTATAGAAATTGTAGATACATTCTGTCCAACAGTCGGTAGTATACGATCTGGAGGCGTCACTTTAGCACCGGGATTATATATGGATTTGGCCTTTTCTAAGAAAGTGGTCTTACCGGCATTGTCGAGTCCTAATATTAATACGGAATATTCTATGTTCCCAAACAGTTAGTAAAGTGTGCAAAAAATGTTGTTTCCTTCTTGAAACAATAGGTCAAAATACATTGGCAATTGCAAACATACGCTCTTTCTTATTATAATTCTCATATAAACCCTTCAGTAGGTGAAACATCGGTAGAAGGATGTTTATATGGATGATAGTATATGTATGACAATATATGTATCTATATATATATGAATACGTTTCCGTGACGTTGTTAGACAAATCTTTTTTGGATTTCCAACTTTTTGCGCCTGTCTGGTGTGTGTGAAATCATTTACACATTACAAAATTTTATGGGAGATGACAATAAATAATGGGTAAAACAAAGCATTCTTGTTGTTGATGTTGATAGCATACGGAAATATATTTGTAGCAGGTGGTATATATATAATTTATAAAAGACAAAAAGGAAATCTAAAATAATATATATATATAGAAAACAATAGAATCAAAAATTATATAATTTAATTAGCTTTACCAAAGTATTGCTTTGAACCATCGACATCTGGGACAATGGTATCTGAACCTGGTTGCCAGTTGGCTGGACAAACTTCACCATGTTCTTCAGTGAATTGGAATGCTTCCAATAATCTGAAAGATTCATCAACACTTCTACCAACTGGTAAATCATTGACGGTGATTTGTCTTAAATCACCTTTTGGATCGATCAAAAAGATACCTCTCAAAGCGACACCTTCTTCTTCAATCAAGACACCGTAATCTCTTGACAAAGAGTGGTTGGTATCGGCAATCAATGGAATGTTGACTGGACCTAAACCACCGTCTTTTCTAGCGACATTGGTCCAAGCTAATAATGAATATTCGGAATCAGTGGAGGCAAACAAGATTTGAGCATCTTTACCGGCGAATTTCTTAGCAGCTTCGGAGTAAGCAATGATTTCAGTTGGACAAACAAAAGTGAAAGCTAATGGGATAAAAGCCAAGAGAACCCATTTACCTTTGTATTGTTCCAATGAGATTTCTTCAAAGACACCATCAACAACGGCGGTTTTCTTGAAAGTTGGAGCTGGTTTTTGTACTTGGGCGACCATTGTGTAGGGGGTATGTATATATGTGTATAAGTATGTATATGTGATATATATATATGTAGTGATACAAGATACAAGATGGAGATATTTATATTTATATTTATATATGTGAAAAATGGAAAGTGTGGCCAATTTTGATTTGTTCGCCGCCGTCGCGTAATTTGGATGTTTTTAGTAATTTTGGGTTTGTCTAGAAGGATCTTTGGGGCTCTGGGGCGATATCTGCCACGCAGCCTTCCTGTTGCAGTAATTCCAGACAGGGGTGGGTCTTAACCCCGATACCACTTGGTTATTAATAAGATATCGATGGTTCTGGTCTTTACATATATATAGACATATATATAGACATACACATACACATAGAGACCTGTACAGATACAGAGGTCTTACAACTCATCCTTGACAACTGGCTCTTCGGCAACTGGCAACTCACCGGAATCGGCAATGACAATTTCCAAATCCGGTTTATTAGCACGGTTTGTCTTGACGGTACTGATATAGTCAATGATATCCTCACCTTCGACAACTTGTCCAAATACAACATGTTTGCCGTCTAACCATGGTGTTACTGCAACAGTGATGAAAAATTGTGATCCATTGGTATTCTTACCAGCGTTAGCCATCGATAACCTGTATTTCCTATCATGTTTCAAGACAAAGTTTTCGTCATTGAATTTACCACTGGTGGAAATCTCCTTTGCTGCAGCTCCACCTCTACCATTACCCAAGGTGTAATCACCACCTTGGATCATGAAATTATCGATAACTCTGTGGAAGGCACTACCTTTGTAAGAAGATTCAGGATCATCTGATGTGGATAACAATCTGAAATTTTCAGCTGTAATTGGAACCGTTTCACCAAATAATCCAATGGTGATTCTACCAAGTGATTTACCACCTTCAGTAATATCAAAATAAACTTTGCTAGTGATCTTTGGATCTTCGGATAATTCACCACTGGCGGCTGAACCAATCCCAAAGAAATAAAAGGCAGTTAAAGTGAGTAATAATAACAGTGATAATACTTTCATGATCATATGGATTGAGTTGTTATTCTTCTTCTTAGTCTTCTTCTTTTCTTGTTCCTTTGTTCTCCTTTATTGTTCTTTTTCTTGTCGGTTGAGCATTTGCGGGAAAGTGGCAGTGGACACGTTTGACGAACAACAACGACAACAGGGGCTGTTTCTCTTGGACCCCTCTACAAACCACTACATGTCACTTTGAAGAAATAGGAAGAGATGGCGAGTTGTAGGTGCCATCCTGTGAGTTGCGGTTTGGCATACAGTCTTGTGAGCTTATCTCTTGCCTTGTATGTATGGCATTGCGTTGTACAATCTCTGATAAGAACAAGACCCCTATATGACTGACAAGAGTATAAATACCTTACAACTCTACTACCACCACCTGTGCCCAACCTATCGCATTGTCCTCCAACTAACTACAAGTGCAACTACAACCACAACTACAACTACAACTACAAACGCAGAAGCACCCATAACCCACTCCAACACCAATGTACCTTCTATGCCCAATGCGGAAGTCTGGACACTTTTGGGCTAAAAAACACAACAAAAAACTTTTTCGTAACTTTTGAGAACAAAACAACAACGAGAACAACAACAACAACAACAACAACAACAACAACTATACAACATTCAATACAATGCTATCGGCAACACAAGGGTCAATCCCAGAGTAAGTGGCTTTAACAATATCATCCGGTCGTCCCAATTAAGTGGTCAACCCCATTGAGCTGACTCAATTGAGAGAAATTCTTTTGTAAAATAAATACTAACTACAGATATAATTTAGAGTTGTGGAAGATTTCCAAGATCAATCCCTCGATCAAAGAACATCGAGATTGGAAAACATACAAGATTTAGGACCTCCAGATTTGTTACAATTGTATAAAAATTCATCATCGGATAAGATCACCTCAAGTTATTTATATTATACGGGGGTTGATGTATCAAATGCTGCAGAAGTCGCTGTTCATTTACAAGGAGTTGCACAAGTTATCAGTTCACAACCTCAATTATGGTATGGCAAACATAAATCATTCACTGTAACGCAAGCCACATACTGTTCCTATAATGCATTTAGTAAGATGGATACTAGAATTACCGTTCATATTCCAGGAAAAATTGAATCTTTATTTGTTGATACAAACGGTGACAAATACTCTGCTGGTGATAATGATCAATTATGGTTAGAAACTTATATCACTGCAATGGTTAGATGTCTCTTGACTTATGATGATGAAGAAGAAGATTTCACTGGTCAAGTTGTTGAAACGAGAAAGATTATCCCATTTCAATCCAAAAACTCAGTAAGATATTTCCTTGATGGTTTCAAAAAATTGTTTTTTGATGGTTATAAATTAGGTTCAAAGGAAACTATACAGGCAACTAACAATATCAACAACTATCTCGTTGATGCATTTATGCAAGTGCTTGAATTAACAAAGGAATTTGATTATGGTATTGCAATATTGGAGGATTTACAAAAACAAGATAGTTCAGTCTTAAATTTAATTGTTAAACTGTTATTGTTGAAAGATGAAGAAGTTAAAGCAGTTAAATTAATGCATGATGGAATTAAAGAAAACCCAAGAGATGGTTTATTATTGACGTTACAAGCTTCGTATTGTTTGAAAAAAGGGGCATTAGATTTTGCATTAAGTTCGGCTATCAAAGCTGTTAGATCTACACCATCAGAATTTTTACCATGGTCAACTTTGGTTAAGATATATATTGTCAAGGGTGATTTTGAAAATGCCCTTTTAACATTAAATTCATGTCCAATGGTTACACATAAGGAAAAATTCCACTTGAGACGTTGTACTTCATCCAAAAATAAGACAAATTTACATTTACCATTACCTGTTGATGTCACATTGGAAGATGTATCCACTTTACATGCTAATGATGTCATTCTGGATCAACAAAATGTCGACCCACTGTTGGCAAATTTACCCCTGGCTAATTTGAAAAATACGTTTGCCAAGGCATATCAATTATTAACTGAGATTGTAAATAAAACAGGTTGGGAACAATTATTAAAATATAGAGCTAAGGTATTTGTAATGGAGGATGAGTATAAAAAAGATCAATCCACAAATAATTTACCCTTGACAAAGTCAATCACCAATGGTACTGTACAATCATTAAAATCATTACCAACAAATGGTGATCAAGTCATTGAAGAATTTAAAAAGAAAAGATTATGTGAAAGGTGGTTAGATAATTTGTTCATGCTTTTATATGAAGATTTAAGACAATATACCATGTGGCAACTGGAACAAGTACATTTCCAAGCACAACAGATGGATTATAAGAAAAATTCATTAGAATGGGAATTATTGGGGTTAGTTGCGTTCAGATTAAGACATTTTAAAGAAGCTGCTAATGCTTTTGAAAAGGCATTACATGGTAGATTTTCAATAAGATCATCTAGAAAATTGCTAAAATTTTATCAATTGGAAAAATCTAAATTGAAAAGTTATGAACATCAACTATTAACAACAACAACAACAACAACATCATCATCATCGAGTGAACAAATTAACACCACCACTTCCGTTCCTAAGAATATAACACCAGAATACATACGTAAAACTATACAAGACTTCAATAATAAAATATTGATCGATGCTGTGAAACTATCAGTTTGGAATCATAGATGGTATAATGAATTTAGTCCACTGATAATATTGGCATTGGAAAGCGTTATTGCTGATGAAGGTTTTGATAAAGTTCAGAATGAAATTGATGCCAAATATAGTGAATCTCCATTGAAACTGAAAAGAAAAGAGGAATTCACTGATTCAGTACACGGTGTTGTGGAATTATTAAATGAGAGTTTCAAATTTATTAAATTGTTTTATAAAGAGGGTGATGCCTAATTGTGATATACGATAACTATTGTGATAATAATACTACTTTTTTTTTTTTTTTTTTGATCTCTTTAGATTTTTTAATCTTGATTTAATTCCTTCAATTGTAAGTAGCTATAGAGCTAAAAGGATACAATATACACACACATACATACATTCATTCATTTATACACAGATTCCTGTGGCTAACCCATTTTAGGATCTTCATCATTTTGTTTTACATATCATCCAAACTCCATCCTTTTGCACTCAAAAAATACTTTTCAGGATGTATGTTTACAACAATATAGAAGTCTCTCCCAATTCTGGTAAGTTTGGTTCATCACAGACAAATTCCAACAACTAGTGATGGCTATAGTGCCAGAGACAAACTATCAACTGTTGCCATCAAATCAACATTTTTTACATTTGGCACTTTGAATGAAGACAAATAGAAGGTCATTATCCCTTGGGGGTTCCATCGTAGGGTGTGAAAATAGCTGTGGTAAAATTGTTCATACTCAAAGTCAACTGGTGAATTTTGAAGTTGACGTTGTTCTGACATGATAAACAATCAAGTGATCTGTTGCAATGTCAATATAACATAAAGTGTCAAAATAAGGTTAACCGCCCAAACTATTATTTGTCTCTATTTTGTAAGCGTACCATAACCATCTCGTGTGTAACTTTTCTTTAGATAACGCTTTCTTGCATATGCAGGAAAAAAGATCATCGGTCATATGGAAATCTTATATAAACATCAAGATAGAAGATACCTATATGGTGAGCAGAACAGCACTGTTTTCTAATCGTTTGATCGGCTGAATCATCTTTTGATTATACGCAGAATAGCCCTTACAGTTTTGTTTGAAAGCAGGATTCCTTACCAAAGAAGTCCCTTTTTTTTTTAATGACAATAAAAATAATTCATAATCAATGCTGAAGACCACACCTACGAGGACCATATTGATCAGTTGCCGGCGTCTTTATCAATTCAATTTCCTTCTTGAATTGTGTTCCAATTCTAGCACTTTGCTCAATTTTACGATACTTACGGAGTTGTTTTAAAATAACAGATCTTTGCATACAACAGATGTATGTACTCTATATTTACTACTACTTATATTATAAATTATAAATTTTAATTCAATCCATTGTATTCAATACAAAATACCAAGACAATGAAGTTTGTCAATCAATTGTTTTCTATACAAAGTAAAATGACTATATGAGCCACTAAAGCCCACTAATAGTCTAATAAAAACAAAACCTCAACTCAATTATTCCTGTGTTTCGCCAAGAAGGGATTCAAGGATCTTCTCTTCACTTCTCCCCAGTCAACGTAATGAGTATATTTATGCCAATCATGTGGTCGAATGATGAGCAATTTTTCATCTAGCAATCCAATATTAGAAACATACAAATTTCTAACTGAATTCTGCTTCAATTCAATCACAGTGGATTGCTGTGTCTGGAAACAGAAAACTAGAATGTTGCCTGCTACCATGGAAAGGTCAACTAGGTGTAAGAGAAGGGTATCATTGGAGAAGTCAATGACCCCAGTTGAAATCCTCTGATTTTTCGTAATTTAGTAATTCAAATTGATTTTTTTAAACCGATTTATTTGATAGTCATACTCATACAAAGACTCCGAAAACTTGTCAACGAAGTTCCTGCATAAGTAATAGATTTTCTTTCGAACACAGTGATGGAATGCCTTTATAATATACCCCATTGGCCTTGGAGAATCACATTTTTGATAGTAACTAAAATGAAAATCCGAATCAGGTAACATCAACTCCCACTTGTTTTGCTTCACATGATACTTCCATACTGCATCTGACAAGTAGAAGCAACTGTCATTCCATTCTTCCCTAGCTTGGTCTCTGAGTAATTTCCCCCGGTCACACCACTTTTCTCGTTCGTCGAGGAGCGCTTCGATGGTCTCTTCAGGAATGTTTTTGATTGGTTTGATCCCGCCGTAAAAGATGTAGTAGTTACCATCTGCAATATATGTCTTTATCGAACCCATTGATGGTTGTGGAGAATTACCCTCAAACTTCTTGAAGACTTTTCTTTCATAAGTTGTTGTCCTTTTCTCACAATATGAAGACCCAGGGATAAAGTTCTCTATTGAAATATTATATCTTTCATGAAAAGAGAATGAGACACCTTCATACTTCTCCTTTGAAGGCTCAGATATAAATTTCTCTTTTGGAATTTCATATCTTTCATGAAAAGAGGATATGGAACGTTCAAGCCTTTCCTCTAATTCTTCATCAACTTCCATTAACTGCCACAATCGAATGTTGCAATCACTGATATAATTTAAGGAATGTAATAAGTTATTCTCAAAGGGCTCCAACTCACGTAGAGCACTTAAACATACATCATTGAGGTCATGCACTAATTCAACTTGAAAATTTCCATTCTTGTCGATTGAAATCTTACCAACTCCATTTTCATTTCCCGTCTCACGTGGTGTCCTAAGTGTGACATACAAACCACCATTGTGTTTTATCGTAAAATTGCTCTGTATATAAGAACCAGTTAGCTCTCGCAGAGTTGAAATATCTTTGATGATACTTGCTCTTTCAATTTTATACAGTCTATTGCCAAACATTTTTCAATTTAAGGCAATAGGATGATATAGCTAAAGGGAAAACTACTCTGCTATTCTTTTTATAGTTTTTCGAGTCAGGCGAGATGATTGGTTTTAGTTTTACTTTCTGCTAGTTTCATCTTTAAGTTGAAAACTAATTCTTTTACGAAAAAAACTCCAGTTTAAAAGTAGAAACCAGTAAATAAAGCAACTTTAAACATAAGCATATGACTGACCTAAAAAGAAGGTGATATTTTCAAAGTTTTCGGGATTGAATAATCAACGTTAATACACCAAAAATCAAAAGAAACTGGGAAATAAATATCTCGTTGTAGTTACTTGATTCTATTGTTGAGTATATCCATCTCTTCCAACTATAAAACAGCACTTTGACGATGATTTCTCAGCAACAATTGTGGTTTCATCATTGCATGTAAATCAACCACATGGCTTTCATTATCAACGAGAAAACTTGACATACTAAATTTCACGTAAAACAATCCCAGAAGGCAATTTTGGAAACTGGTCACTTTCAATCGAGATAGTGAGACCTAATCAAAATGTGCGCTAGGGAAATACCACTTCTTCATATGTCAGAGAATATGAATTCACTTATGGTCTCAGTTATGGGCAACAGACTTCGATAGTACTTACTCAAATATTGTCAACAACTGGCGTACACGTAGGCGTAAACAATTTGATAGTCACACAACCATTCACTTTAACACCTCCTCCAAATGGTTCACTGTGGAATCACCAAATTATAGGCGGGTGATTATAACTCAATGACCTTAATTCATCTAGATTAATTGTTCCATGTCAGTAAATCTCCAGGTGTCTGTGAAACAAAATACATCTTATCAAAGGATGTCATAATTTCCTAAGTTGATCCTATCCTTGTCTACTAATATACTTGTTATTGTTTTTATGGTTTACACCAGAAACCACTGCCAGTCAAAAAAGGTTTGCTAAACGAGTTACCAAATGATCTTGAAAACCACAATAACGTCAATGACACTTTAGACCCTTCGATTAAACAGAAGAGAACACGTGAAGATAGTGCCATCGGCAGCGACTAAGGGGAAACTGGTACAACCCAAGATCAAAATGAGATTCTTGAAATCGGAGGACTGAGTTTCAAAAAAGGAAAAGGCAATCACAGTAGCTAATTGAGTAAAAATATAGAAGAGTTGAAAACTGATTTCCTCCACACTAATGCAACGGAAAAACTGTAATACTCTTGAATTCTGCCTTTCACATTGATCTGAGAATAAATTGAACTAATATGTCTGTTAGGAGCACTTCAAATTAAAATCTAGTACTTTTTAAAATAATTAGACAATTTTGTTTTTTTTAAAGCATAATAGAATTTATTAAAATAAAATCCATCGGGTTTAGCATTCATATGAGGATAGCTAATAACTAGATTAGTTCATAGATATATAGTTAACAATAAACTCATCGCTTATAAAAAAAAAATCCATCGGTTTTTTTACGCTTTCTTTAATTTATTAATCTATGTAGTGTATATAACCTAGCGGGTTTTATCACAGTAATAGTCACCATCTGCAATATAAATCTTTATAGAATCCACTGATGGTTGTGGGGAATTATCCTCAAACTTCTTGAAGACTTTTCTTTTATAAATTGTTGTCCTTCTCCCCCATCTTGGAGAAGTAGATCTCTTTTGATAAAACATTCATCTCTTCTTATTCGGTCTTATTTACTAGCTTATAAACTTTCCTCAAATCTTATTGAAAAGCATCAATTATTACAACTTGATACTATGGGTGATAAGAGGCGAAAGAATTGGAGTCAAAAGATGTAACATGGGGTATAACAAGACTCTATTTACTCTGCCATGAAGTTATCTACAAGGTCAAGCACATAGTTGAAACCATTAGCGTTGGAGAAAATTATCCAAGTTTACTTGTATATGTTCAGAGTCATAATACACTTGAATTTCATGATCAAAAAGTTTCCTTTCCCAATGTTGTTTGCCTAAGTCATTGTATTGTCCTGACTATTGAATTTTTCATATTGTAAAAAGCTAAAATCATATATAATATACACAAATGTAAATCCCCTATAACTAACTCATCTCCAGATCTTCATCTTCTTCATCTTCACTTAACACTTCGTCATCCAAGCTCCATTCTTTAGCAGTCAAACAATACTTCTCAGGAGGCAATCTTAAACCCCATGATGGAATCACCAGTGGTAATGGTTTCCTATTTCTTTCCTTTGCCAAATCTAACAAGAGTTCCTTTGGGGGCAGTGGTTTGAATTGATAATTCGTCCTTGCCAGTATAGCTAATCTTATATCATCAGTTGTTAAATTTGTTTGTAATGAACCAGCGTTACCGGCATTGGAAAGATTCCCACCTTGTTGAGACAGCAGTGATTGGTGATTGTTGGAATTGGCTAATTGAGCGTGATCGTTGTATAGTATAGCATCTTTCAACACTCCAGAAGTGTAACCTGTTGCAAAATGATGTTAGTTTTATGCTGTGTTTTGGAATCATTAGTAAAAAAAGTTTTGATAATAATACGTACGATGTGCAAAGTCCATTAATTGTAATGGGACATGGTCTTGATAACTGGCGATACCTTGAGTGGCGAAGATCAAATGGAGTAACCGGACATCTCTTGGAACGTCTTCCAATTGTGTCAGACTGGGTTGATCGGTTGTCATGATCCTGTTACGATGATGATGATGATAGAAATCAACAAATAGTTTTTTTGATTTTCTGTGTGTTTTTTTTTCTTCAAAAATTTCAAATTGTCCTGGTGAAAGACACCAGTAGACAACAAACACGATAACGATATGAGTAAGGCAATTTATTTCAGTAAATTCCAAGTCAACAAGCAAGTCTTCTTCCACAGTAAACTCAGTTATCTGCTTGTCAATCTCAGACCATTTGTTCCAGGTCATGTAATGGTTGTCCCATATAGGGTGGTCCCAAGATTAAAAGATTTAACACCACTGGAATCACAAGATTTGTTTGAAACTTTACAAAAAGTTCAAAAATTCATCGAATATATCTACAAAGCTGATAGTTTAAACATTGGTATCCAGGATGGTGCCCTGCTGGGTCAAAGTATGCCACATGTTCATATCCATATCATACCACGTTATTTCACCGATGAGATAGGAGATGCTGTTTATGATGCAATGGAGACTAACGAACAAGATTTGAAGAAAGAATACAATACTGATGATGCTTCGAAATTTAAAGTACCTGATGAAGAGAGAAAGAATCGTACCATAGAGGTCATGGCACTGGAACTGGAATGGTTGAAACTGGAATATGCAAAATACGTAGATAGTGATTGATTCTATTTTGATTTTATTATATTTGGTTATTTATATACAGAGTAACGATGATGATATTTTTTTTTTGAAACTTGAACTTAAATGGCATCTTCTGGATGTTGTTCTAACCACTTCTTCCTCAAAGCTCTTAATCTCATATTTTCTTGATTCTTCAATTGTGACAACACTAATCTTCTCTTTCTTTCACCACCATATTTCTTTGTACCTCTTTTAAATTCTTTCAATTCTTCACCTTTACGATATTTCTCTCTCCAACTCAAGATATATCTACGTAACCGTGTATCGACCCCCTTTTCTTTCAAATCCAATGACGACAATGTGAATAATTGTTCCCATGACTCAAAAACTTCACTGTGTTCAACGGCATTTCTTCCTATCTTTGATAAAAAAATTTCGACATTTGGAACCTCCTGTGTTGGAGGTGGGATGTTTACCTTGTTACTGACAAGCAGCAGATAACTCCTCGTTATTATGCTCGTTGTTGATGTGGCTGTTGTTGGGATCACCCTTGCAGTGGAAAATATGGATCTGAACATTGTTGTACTATTGACGATCCAACACAAGTCTTGTCGTTGTTGTTGTTGTTGTCGTTGAGTAATTGTTTCTTGTGGTTGAAAAAAAAAAAATTTTGAATTTTTTTTTGTTTTTTCCCGAATTTTCTTGATGTTTTATTGAAGATGTGTGTAGGTGGTAGCATTAGGTAGTAGGTAGTCAGACGGTATGACTGAACAACCAAAATTGGATGAATTGCAATGGAAATCTCCTGAGTGGATCCAACTGTTTGGACTAAGAACTGAGAACGTTCTTGAATATTTCGGACAGTCTCCATTTTTCGATAGAACTTCAAACAATCAAGTTTTAAAAATGCAAAATCAGTTCCAAGTGAATAATAACATTGATTTGACAAAGCAATTGACAAAGATGAAAGGTGTTGAATTCATCATCCATGATATTAGAGAACCGGATTTCTGGATCATAAGGAAGCAATATAGGTTGTCACCATTGGAAGTTAAACTGATCAGTGATTATTATATCATTGGTGCCAATATCTACATGTCACCAAGTATAAATAAGATAATTGAGAGTAGATTGTTGAGTACTACATTCTTATTGAAACAAGGTTTGAACAAATTATCAAATCTTTCAAGATTTGACCCTTCTTCAGGCCATTTTTATAAAGTTAATGAAGATACAACTTCATCAATTTTATCATCTGCTACAACAACAACAACATCTGCTCAGCAACAACAACAACTGCTGCAACTGAATACAAACGATTCCACATTGGAAGCATTACTCAATATCACAGTTAAGCAGCAACATATACAACAACAGTGACGAAAGGAACAAGAGGCAGGTCCTTCTTTACATATACATTTATATACATATAATAGGTCGTAATCTTTTGTTATAAATTATTATACACTTACAAATATCATTTTTCATATCCCTCCTATCCACACTTTTTCAACCTCATTGAAAAACTCCTTCTCCTCTTCTGTGAATGTAATTATTAAACCTTTTGTCAATTCCGGTGGATCATTTGGTGTACCTACACTGGAATATGCATGCCAATAATAACCTCCACAACCTTGATTATCCATTTGATGGAAACCTCGTGAAGGTTCATGGATGATATTATTCCAATCCCTATTCGAGTTCGGTGGGATGATAACACCTTCAATTTGAACAGGTGAATCATAAAAATTTTTCAATTCTTCAACATTGGCAAATTTAGAATTTTCCATCTTTTCATATATCGTTATAAAATCATCAACTGCTGTGTTTTTTTTACAATTTTTCAATCCACTATTCACCCATAATAAAGTATGATCATCTAAAGGTGAGATATGAGCTGGTTGAATTCCCTTTATAGTTTTTGCATCCTTTGAAGCATCTTCAATCTGTCCAATATTACCAGCTGCATGCTTATTGAAATATAAATTGTCATTACCACTTAGCACTTGTCCCAACCAAAAAATCTCCTTATCACCATAAAATGGATTTGACATGGGTTCTGTGATTTGTAAATTGATCGATGTTATTAATCCATGAAATGTCTTTCGTTTATTCATCACCACTATCCCACTCTCAACAAAATGTTTGGCTCCATATTTGAAAAAATTATTATTCAGGGCCAATTTCTCATCAGTGAGATATGGAATATCAAACAAAAGATGTTCCATCTTGGAAGGTAATACTTGCTTTATTAAAGATTGTGAACCTTTAGAAACTCTTTCAAAACTCTCACGATCTCTAAAGAAAAAAGTACCCGTCTTGTTATAATCATCAAACTGTGTGAAAAATAAACCTGGATTTATAAAAGGAATCAGATCATTATCCATCAAGATCATTTCTTCAAATGAACTGAATAATACAGCCATCCATTTTGAATTGAAACCATTAAATTTACCATTAAATTCCGGTGTTAAACATCCGTGTATATTCACCACCAAGGCATCTTGCTTAGGTCCCTTGATATCAACAGATCTCGCTGTGTCAAACAATACCTGTGTCGAATGATCTGACAATTCATCGTTATGAACAAATTGGATAGGTAATGTGTTGTTTAAAAACCGTAAAACTTTAATCAATTGACAAGTTTCATCAACAAGAGAATCACCAATACTAATCACTATCCCACGACCATTGTATTTATCTTGTAATTGTTGTAAAAAAGAATAACTAAAAGGTGGAGTTTGATGTTTATCATATATGGGGAATTCCACTTTTTTACCATTCCAATCTTTGAAAACTGGTAATTTCCCACTGACAAAGGGGAAAAGGGCAGTTTCATAATCTTCATTTTGACGTTTAATACGATTTTCAATAAAACATTTCCCATAAATTCTTAATCTTGCCATCAAGTCAATTAATGTAGATTCTATGAATAAATTCTCCAGTTTATACTTCTCCATCAATGGTTTAATATCAACTTCATCATTTATAAGATTGACATCTTTATGATTATGTTCAAAAGTCTCCTTGACTTGCTTGGCAACGTTATCATGGAAATCCAGATCATACACTTCTGGATGGAAAGTTCTCTCCATAATCAATTCAAAATAATTTGTATTATTTAAAGTGTCGAAAAAATCCACACAATTTTGATAAATTGATTGTTCAAACAGTTTGGGTTTCGAGGATAGGTATTTTGCAACCACTTTCGGAACATCATCGGTCTTGGTTATATCTATTTGAGTCTGTGGGAATCTAGTTATAGTGGAGGTTGCAAAAGCAACGTTATCGAATGAAGCATAATGATTATGGAAGAACCAATACAATGTGAACAACTGCACTATAAGAACTACTATAACCACTTTTTTCAAACTTTTGTATCTAAGGTTTATCAATCTTAGGTATTTGAGACCCGCTTCCCAATGCCCTCTCATCTTTGAATCACTTGTTGATGACGAAGTTGTGATTTAAATGTACCGTGTATTATACCAATAAAACAGTGTTTTCATTTGGTGATTAAAAAAAAAAAATTAAAGGAGAAAATTTCAAATTTTTTTCTGTTTCGTGACAGGAAAGGGAAAAAGGGTCCATCTATGAGCAGACCTGTATATATGTATATATATATATATATATAGAAAATAGTCATATAGGTATGATTGAATAGGGTCCCCTGCTTGTGTGTGCTACCGGATACAAACAGATCAATAGAGCGAAGAATTAAACATATAACGTATTAGAAAAATAAAGACACACATAGACACCAGTAATATACAACTATACAAAAGATCATTTCAACTTCAGTTCGACAAACAGATCGACATCAACAACATCGTTTGGAACTTTGATAAAGACATTCCTCCAAAACCCATCATCTTCCAACACATCTTTATTGACAATGTGATATTTACCAAATTTTGGTAAAACATAGGTCCATGTGAAGTAATAAATAACACCAATGGCGAAAATCCCCCATGTAGCAACACAGTGAGTCCAGTATGGCATCGATGTGTAAACGGATTGACCTTGATCTGGTGGGATATATGGAGCAACGACCAAGTATAATGAACTGAGGGCAAAGAAAAATGTAACGATGACTGGTGATTTGATAACTGGGGTCCATTCTCTCTTTCCCTGTTTGGCTCTCAAATGTAACCATAATAAACCAATAGCAACAAATAAATTGATAATGTTTAACGGATATGAAATCAAATTCAATACGAAATTATAAGCATCACCCAGTGGTGGTGCTACAATGGTGATGATACAAATGATCCAATGTTCGAACAATCCAACAAATGGAGAATTGAATGGCTTTTGTGAGGCGAAAATCTTGGAAAATGGTAATATACCTTCTCTGCCCAATTGTTGCACCACTCTACCTTGTGAAAAGATAACACTAAGGACATTACCCAATGCACTCAAGGCAACAAATACTGAACACAGTTTTTCCAGATGTCCCGGACCAAATGCAATTTTGAAAAAATTAGCCAGTAAGATTTGACCAGAAGTGGCTATCGTTTCCTTTGGTACAACGGCAAAATATGAAATGTTGACAAATATATAGATAATTGACAAGAAAATTAAAGCCAGTGGTGCTGAATATCTTAAAGTCTTTACTGGGTTCTTAACTTCACCTAATGAATAATTGACATTTGAATAACCGATAAATGACCAAATGATATTGTATAATGCAGTAACAACACCATAACCACTTGGTTTTTCACCATGAAATGCATTGGTAAAAGCATGAGTAGGTTCATATAATTTGCTCGATAAATTCCCACTCAAGGCAACCCACCCGGTGACTGTTATAACGAGGACAATGGCTATTTTGAAAATGGCCAAGGCGTTTTGTAAATAAATCCCCAGTTTAACACTGAAAGCATTGATCAAAAATGCAAATGTGACACAACCAATACCAATAGCTCTTGAATTCCATGTCGTAACTTCGACGCCTGCTGCATTCAAGATATATTGACCAAATACAACAGAATTAGGTGCAGCCCATCCCAATAACAAGATATAAACGGCATACATACAAGTAACCAAGAACCGTGGTTTTGTATAAACATACTCCAAATAATTTTTTTCACCTCCATTTCTTTGTAAAAACCTTGAAGGGTACGAACCAAATGATGAATAGACAATTAATCCACTCATGGCAATCAACAGTCCAACAACCCACAAGATTAATGATAACCCAACGGATCCGGATAAATTATATATAGTTGACGAAGTGGAAAATATACCGGTACCCAAGATTCTATTTGTGACTAAAAACACAGCACTGACGTAACCAATTCTTCTATCACCATGATCCAAGGGAATTTCTGAAGTGGAATCACTAGAATTCAGTTCAATATCAGCAACAACCACTTCTTCCGTCTTGGTGTCATCATCTATGGAGTCACCACCTTTGGTCGAGAATGATTTCAAAAAATTCAAATTCACACTCATGGTCTCTTGTAGCTATTTATATATATATATATATATAAATGCAAACGTTGCAACTAGTAAGATGAATAGAAACTAAGAATGTAAGGCTGGATATTGTGTAGAAGGAGGATGAAAGTATTTATACAAAGTGGTTGACAAGAGACAGGGCGCCACACTTTTTCTCGGTGTTGCACAAGACATCACCATTATTATTATTCTGTGCTATGTGTAGTATGTATGTATGTATGTACATGAAGCATATTATGTGTATATCTATAACATCTTGTTCCCTTTAATATAATACTCTGTCACTCCATTATTGTTATTGCCTTGGGAAACGCAAAAAGAAAAAAAAAAAATTTCTTCTGTGTGCGATGAGTATGGGGCATTACCCTGTGCAGAGAGAGACAGAGAGAGAGACTGGATAGTTGTATTATGTACAGAGATGTATATACAGACATAGTTATAGATACCTATCAGTATCGTGTAGACAGAGCAGACAACTATGTATGTCTTTATATATAGATATATATAGATACATAGATACTTAGCCAGGGAAAGGGAAAGAACAAGAGATGAAGAAGAAGGTATGCAATTCGTTTAAATTTAAACTTTATAAGAAAGGGAGAGGCATTAGCATATACACTTTCTACTGTGACAACTGCTTGCATGAAATTCGTCAGTTTTACTTCAAATGATGAAATATGTGTCTGTATGCCACCACCACCACCACCACTATTATCACAATAACCTTGTATCTATCTTTCTCTGTATCTATCTATCTTTCTAACTTGAATGATCATGCCATATATATGGTGAGGTCCATCATACCCTTGCTCAGCAACAGAAGAAGCAGAGAACATTACCCGGTGACGCTTTGCCACGTGACCATATTAACTACGGCCAAAATGGTCGTGTATTTTATTTGTAAAAGACACAATATCGAGGGCTGTCGGAAAGAGTGCTGGTCTAATTTAGGCCTCTATCAGGGGCTGTCTGCTTATATATCTACAGCTGTAACAAAAGTCTCCAATTTCTAACGTGAGTGTATTTCTTCATATGCTTGAAGTAACTAGAATGCATAGACAATGATAATTTTCGAAAATCTTCTTCTTCAAAAATATCAAATATCTGCTCGTTGTCTGTCTCATATGTTAATTTGTGATACTCAACTTTTTAGACTTGTTAACTTGATGCAAGAAAAGCTTTTCAGCAAATTGTAATTCATCACTTGTGTTTTATGCTATTGCCATGTAGATCGTTTATACTAATGAAATTTTTGGAACTCTCTTTCGAATAGCTCGATTCCCTCATTATAACTCTGTTGCTGCCTCTGATGTCTGGTTATCGAAGCAAAAATCAGCGGTTCAAATTCATCACCTGGTACACCAACATTATTGAAGCCTTCTGGTAACTCGTCAGAATGCATCAACACCGTCATGATTCCATAACCATAAGTCTGCGAACAGAAGGCATATGGATCAGAAGCATTGTTATGCCCAAATTGGTTATAATTCAAAACAGCTAAATTGTTATAAAAGTAAATACCCACTGTGCTACTATTATCGTATCCGTTCGATCTCAAGCACCGTAAGAAATTGATAGAATCAGTTGCAGCGGTTTCATTCCTGGGTAGTAAGTTCCAATTTGAGATCAGAGGCTGGAGAGCACACAACGATTTTGTGACCATCAGAATAGATATACAGGCAAACAATTTGAATGCAAGCATTTGATTTTATTGCGGAATGTAGATGTGTTATTAGATGGATCGAAATTGCTTATTTCTAAAAACAAAGCAGTGCTGGACTGCCTTAAAAACGGTGGTCCCTTTCGGATGATAACATCTGAGCTAATGCCACTCCAGGTGCCTTTGTAAAACTTGCATGGCTATAACTATATGTGGAGCTAGCTGAGAAAACATTGCCACTCCAGACGAAGTCTGGAGCTCAGCTAAAGTCATTATTTTCTCTTCCGCGGTCCTTTTGTTTTCTTCGAGTGCACTGTTTCAGAGACTGTGAGTTGTCGTGGCTTAGGTAGTAATATGAAGTTGATAGCCGAATCAAAACAAAACTTATAGGCCTGTATGCTTGAATGCGCCATCTATCAATTAATAGGTGTCTGGTACAATACTTATGCATATAACCTACGGAAACAGAGGATCAGGTTTGAGAGAATCCGTTATTGACAACAAAAGAGGGAAGGAGGACTTGAGTGCCCATTATCACTTCAGAGCCAATCAATATTCAGTGCCAAAGGATGGAGTTTGGGGTTTGAAGGGTAAGATATCGGAGCAAAGCAAAGCAAAGTTAGCGTCACGTGAGCATTACTAATGCGTGGTCTTTTGTTTACCTTCCAGCTGTTTACCTTTTCCCCTTTGCGGCCTGCCAGCACGCGCACACGCGCGCGCCCCACGCGTCGTTTGCCTCTTGCCGCAACGCCAAAAATGCGGACAAAAGAAACGCGGTTTTTAGGCAATTGTGTTTACTCATCTTGGGAAAAATATATAAATAAACGCGTACTCCCGCTCCGATCTACTTTATATATTTACATCTACACTTCCCATATACCCATCCATCCATCATATTACACACTCATTAAATAACTAATATGTACGTCTATAAAAGAGATGGCCGTAAAGAGCCAGTCCGTTTCGACAAGATCACAGCTAGAATCTCAAAATTATGTTATGGTTTAGATCCAAAGCATGTCGATGCCGCCACTATTACTCAAAAAATCATCACTGGTGTTTATGAAGGTGTAACCACTGTGGAATTAGATAACTTGGCTGCTGAAACTGCCGCTTATATGACCACAGTTCATCCAGATTATGCCACTTTAGCTGCAAGAATCGCTATATCAAATTTACATAAACAAACAACAAAATGTTTTAGTGATGTTATTGTTCAATTATATGAATATATTAATCCTAAGAATGATCTTCATTCACCAATGGTCTCAAAGGAGACTTATGATATTGTTATGAAACATGCAGATGAATTAAATTCGGCAATAGTTTATGACCGTGATTTTAGTTATAATTATTTCGGTTTTAAAACTTTAGAAAGATCTTATCTTTTAAGAATCAATGGTAAAGTTGCTGAAAGACCACAACATTTAAATATGAGAGTCGCTATTGGTGTTCATGGTGATAATATTGAAAAAGTCTTGGAAACTTATAACATGATGTCATTAAAATATTTTACTCACGCGTCACCAACTTTATTCAACGCTGGTACTCCACATCCACAAATGGCTTCATGTTTCTTAGTTGCCATGAAGGATGATTCTATTGAAGGTATTTATGATACTTTAAAAGAATGTGCTTTAATTTCCAAAACTGCTGGTGGTATTGGTTTACATATTCATAACGTTAGATCTACTGGTTCATATATTGCTGGTACTAATGGTACTTCAAATGGTATTATTCCAATGGTTAGAGTCTTTAATAATACTGCTCGTTATGTCGATCAAGGTGGTAATAAGAGACCTGATGCATTTGCCTTGTATCTTGAACCATGGCATTCAGATATCTTTGATTTTATCGATATTAGAAAGAATCAAGGTAAAGAAGAAATTAGAGCCAGAGATTTGTTTCCTGCATTATGGATTCCAGATTTATTCATGAAAAGAGTTGAGCAAAATACTAATTGGACTTTATTCTCACCAAATGAAGCACCAGGTTTACTGGAAGCCTATGGTGATGATTTTGTTGAATTATATGAAAAATATGAAAGGGAAGGTCGTGGTAGATCAACAATTAAAGCTCAAAAATTATGGTATTCAATCTTGGAAGCACAAACTGAAACTGGTACTCCATTTATGTTATACAAAGATGCATGTAATAAGAAATCTAATCAAAAAAATTTAGGAACTATTAAATCATCTAATTTATGTTGTGAAATTGTTGAATATTCTGATAAGGATGAAACTTCTGTTTGTAACTTGGCATCATTAGCATTACCTGCATTCATTGAAACTGATGGTAAGAAATCATGGTATAATTTTGAAAAATTACATGATATTGCCAAATTATTGACAAGAAATTTAAATAGTATTATTGATAGAAATTATTATCCAGTGGAAACTGCAAAGAGATCAAATATGAGAAATAGACCAATTGCCCTTGGTGTTCAAGGTTTAGCCGATGTCTTTATGATGTTAAGAATTGGATTTGATTCCGTTGAAGCTAAGGAATTAAACATTCAAATTTTTGAAACTATTTATCATGCAGGTGTTGAACAAAGTATTGAATTAGCCAAATTGAATGGTACTTATGAAACTTATGCTGGATCACCAGCTTCTCAAGGTTTATTACAATTTGATCTTTGGGATAGGAAACCAACTGAATTATGGGATTGGGATCATTTGAAAGAAGAAATGAGTAAATATGGTTTAAGAAATTCATTATTAGTAGCACCAATGCCAACTGCATCAACTTCTCAAATCTTGGGTTATAATGAATGTTTTGAACCATATACTTCAAATATTTATTCAAGAAGAGTACTTGCTGGTGAATTTCAAATTGTCAATCCATATTTATTAAAAGATTTAGTTGATTTAGGATTATGGAATGATGCTATGAAAAATCACATCATCTCTGATAATGGTTCCATTCAAAATTTACCAAATATTCCAGATGAATTGAAAAAATTATATAAAACCGTTTGGGAATTATCACAAAAGACAATCATTGATATGGCTGCTGATCGTGCTGTATTTATCGATCAATCACAATCATTAAATATTCATATCAAGCTGCCAACAATGGGTAAATTGACAAGTATGCATTTCTACGGTTGGAAAAAAGGTTTGAAAACTGGTATGTACTATTTAAGAACTCAAGCTGCTTCAGCTGCTATTCAATTCACTGTGGATCTGGAAGAAGCTTTAAAAGCTGGTTTACAAATTGCAGATTTATCAGCATTGCAAAGACCAACTTATGAACCAAGACAATTTATAATGTCATCTTCATCATCATCATCATCAGAAGCTGCTTCAACACCTTCTACTTCATTGGAAAATTCTATTGAAAACTTGAAAATTGAAGATAAACCATTACCACTGAGACAAAATGATGAACCAGTATCAACGCCTACTACTGCTGCTGCAGTAGAAGAAGATAATAGAACTATTGAAGAAATAGAAGCTGATATTTATAGTTCAAAAGTTGTCGCTTGTGCTATTGAAAATCCAGAATCATGTGAAATGTGTTCAGGTTAAATAAATAGATTGCTATTGTTTGTTTTAGCTATATTTTGGTTTCGGTTGGTTTCTTTTGTATCTCTCTCTTTATCTCTCTTTGAATTTTTTATTATTTGCAATTAATTTTTACTCTATTATTATAATCATTCAACCTTTGTATATTATTAACATGGTGAACATTTACATCTATCTATCTATATATGGTTCACAGTTTTAATCTTTTTTATAAACTTCCAAGGTAAAATGTTAAAACCCACGTCTACTTCTAAATTTAATAGCTTGTTTCTTTACGACATGTCCCAGTTTTTTAATTGTCACTGAACGTTCATCATACTTCAACGTATCGTTATTCAAAATTTCAATGAATTTCAAATGATTCACGTTATCAAAACCTTTGATTTCATTTTTCAAATTGTAAAAATTATCACCAAATTCTAATAACCATTCCGGTTTAACAACACTGACGTAATTCATGTATTCCTTTGAAGTCAACAAGATTTCATGATAAATGATATAATTGGGGAAATTGTTCATCGAATACAATGACGAAGTTGGATGTAATAATACAGTTAAGCCGTTTTGTAAATTTGTAAAATGTCCAAATTTTTGAAATTTTGCCAGATTTGTATAAAAAGTTGAACAGAGACATTTCAATATTATATCATCATTGTTGAAACCACAACTTTTCACTGGTATTTGTAACTTGTTGAAAATTGTGGTGATTTGTAATTTAATATCGTTGGCCCTTTTCAAATTCTTGTAATTTAAAAAATTCTTTAAACACCATTTACTAGATGTATTCTTCATGAATTGATTGAAAACGTTTAACAATGTTAAATGATCACTTTCCAGTATTTGAAATTTCAATCTACATTGATCACTTTCAAATTGTCTCTCTTTTGATCTTATAAAGATTTGTGGTACTGATAACATTGCCACAATGATTATGATTTCTAATGAACATTTAAATTCAATTGATTTAATCAATAATTTTGATAATAAAGGTTCAAGTGGGAATTTACTCATCAATTTCCCCAATTTAGTCAATTCTCCAAAATTATCCAATGCTCCAGTTAACCATAATTCATAAAGTGATGATGTTATTAATTCTAAAGGTGGTGAATCTAAAAAGGGAAATTGAACCAAATTTTGAATTCCTAAATTTTTCAACAATAACAATGTATTTGATAAATTTGTCCTTTGAATCTCAGGGATTGGTTGTAAATACATTTCATTTTCTTGTTGAGTTAAAGTGAATAATCGGAAACACACTCCAGGACCAGTTCTACCTGCTCTACCAGATCTTTGATTTGCCTGTGCTATAGATATCGGACAAATTTGTAAAGTATCCATATTCAATTTGGCATTATATATTTTCAATTTACTTAATCCACAATCAATGACAAATTTGATACCATCAACTGTTAATGAAGTTTCAGCAATATTAGTAGCAACGATACATTTCCTATATTTTGACTTGTTAAAAATCTTATTTTGTAAATCTGAAGGTAACGTTGAATAAATTGGTAAAATTTTTAAAGTTTCCAAATGTTCAAATTCTTTTAATCTTTCCATCAATACTTGACAACAAACTTCAATATCTTCTTGACCAGTCATGAAACACAAGATGTCACCTTTGGATTGTGTTTGAGAATGGATTTTTAACACTTGTTGTACACATGATTCGACATAATCGGAAACGTTATATGCATTTGATAATATCTCCACGGGGAAAGTACGACCTGGTATTTCAAATTGTGGTGCATTACCGAAAAATTTTGCAAACTTGTCAGCGTTAATAGTTGCCGAGGTGATAATCAATTTCAAATCAAGTCTCTTGTTCAATATCGATTTAAATAATCCTAATAATATATCCGTGTTTAAAGTACGTTCATGAGCCTCGTCAATAATGATACATGAATATTTATCCAATCGATCATCCATCAAACATTCTCTTAACAAGATACCATCAGTCATGAATTTAATCTTTGTTTGTTCATTGGTCTTATCTTCAAATCTAATTGAATAACCAACTTTATCACCTAATTGACATCCAATCTCTTCACTAACTCTTTTCGCTACACTCATTGCAGCAACTCTTCTCGGTTGCGTGACACCAATGATTCCATTGACAGATAATCCAATGTCGTCAAGGTATTGTGGGATTTGTGTTGTCTTACCTGATCCAGTCTCACCAACGATGATAATGACTTGATTCTCCAATATGGATTTAACCAATTGGTCTTTCACGCTGAACACGGGGAGTGATTTTTTCTGTTGTACAATATCAATGTCTTCATTTTCACCCGGTTCATCATCATCTACATGTCGTATAAGATCTTCGTCGTCTTCATCATCATCATTATCTTGTTCCTTGAGTCCCATAACTTTACCAATCTTGGTATCACTAAGATTTTCCCTATCACGTTTCAGTTTTTCATTATCATGTCTCTTTTGATGAACCAAAGCTGAACCTTTACGAGCCATCATTGCCAAATCTCCCTCTGGGTCCTTGATAGGATTAACCAGTGTCCTTTGAGAGGTTAATTCGATTTTTTCATCTTTTAAAAAAGGTGGTATTAAACGATCAACCAGTATGTTGAAATTTGTAGTTTCAAAATCGTCATCATCATCATCTGATTCATTATCAAGATTTAATTGATGATTCTTACCTAACGATTTATTCATTTGATTTGTCACCCATAAATCTTGCTTAAAAGATCTCAGTTTATCCTTTTTCCGTTGGAATTTTTCCCGTTCATGTCTTGAAACTTGTTCCTTTGTTTGCCATTCCAACTCTTCTTCATTGAAATCGTTATAATATTCCTCCACTCCGTACCATGCCCGATCGTCTTCCACATCGGTGATGGAGTCGTTATCGAGATCAACAGTAGTGCTTGTTGTAGGAGTACCGATCAACGTTATCTCTGAATTTGTGTCATTTATCACCAAATCTTGTTCACCAACCAAAGGTTTAGCCTTTTCTTGCATCTGTTTCAACTGCTGTTTTTGCCCTTGCGATTCCGGTACTTTTGCTGATGCTGACTTAATATCTTGATCAACAACATCTTGATTAAAACTTTTCAATCTTTGAGCATCTGATTTTTTCAATTTTTTAAACTTGATCACCGGTGGTATATTATTATCATACAAAGATTTCGACAGTGTCGCTATGGCAGGGGTATCATCATCCTTTAGATCCTCGTTATCATCCCATTGCAAATCCAACAGTACTCTTTTCTTAGGTTTTGTATTCAAGATGTCATACACGGAGTGTAATTTAAAAGTATCCAATTTCTTGTTGACTAGTTGACAGTTTTCAATGAAGTCTTGTCGGTTTGTCTTATTCTTGTTGTATATATTGATAATTATCTTACAGAATTGTTTGTTTTCATTCAATATAGAAGATATCTTATCGATATTACTCGACATTGATTGATACTACTACTGCTACTTGTGTAATTCTTTTTGATAAATTTTTTTGTTTTTGTATTTTTTTTTCTCTCTTCACTTCAAATGG
Organism: Nakazawaea ernobii; assembly: GCA_030567655.1. Classification (NCBI taxonomy): domain Eukaryota; kingdom Fungi; phylum Ascomycota; class Pichiomycetes; order Alaninales; family Pachysolenaceae; genus Nakazawaea; species Nakazawaea ernobii. The sequence goes on along the minus strand of JAJLSN010000601.1, from coordinate 94,018 downwards.
GCAGAAGCATTTTTATACAAACTTTGCCAGATAAACAGTTCACTCATCATCAATTCTACATCGTCTAGTTTCCAACTCTTGGTCTTACTAAGGTCTTGTAGATATAATATCACATCTTGGAACTCCATTTCTTTCAAATCATCACTAAATTTCATCAAAAACAGCAGACAAACGTAAACATGGAACTCATTAAACCCATTGGGGAATTCACTTATATAGGCATCCCACATCCTTATGATCAATTTGATATTCAATTCTCTCATCAACAAGCAATTCATCCATCTGAATGAGAATTGTAAGAAGTTTAAACCTTGGTCGTTGAAATGATCGATTAATGACGGGTCGATTCTTTGTACCAAATTTGTCAATTCATTAACTTGTCTTATAATTCCCGGTTGTTCATGGATATAATTATCTTGTATTGTATCCAAGATCTTGGTCAAACACCAAAAGGTATCCAGCTCTATGACGTCGACCAAGTGTGGATCTAATAAACTTGTATTGAACAGTTCCACTTTTTCTGGTTGATTTAAATATAATGAGAGAAAGACTTGATAAATGGGAGTACATAGATCATTAATACCTTGCACGTAACCGGAAGCCGGATGTCTTATGGCCCAAAGGTATAATATTTTCTCCAATGATTTTTGTGTTGTTGTATTTTGATACAATTTAATTTGTGGATTTGTTCTTGGAACATCGATTTCAATTTGATGCCATATGATTTGATCTTTATTAGTTTGATCAAACACTTGCTTCACGTTATCATTGTATTCTTGTCTTTTCCTTTGTAAAGTGGTTATTCTCCTTGTTTGATTGGTAGGAAGATAACCTAATAGTATTTGCCATACAATAGGTCTTATCTCCAAGGGGACACCATTCCACGAGATTTTTTTCAATTTGATCAAATCTATGGAGTTTGAATCTATTATATTTATAAATTTATGAAGTTTCTCAGTCTTGTTGAGTAATGGAGATAAGATGACAAATGGGTCATTCAATATTGCCTTGTAATTGGAACGTATTGGTGATGTGATGTTGGAGTTGTTGGTTGTCGGTACTGGTGTCGGTGTATTTGTTTGAGGAGTAGTTGGTAATGATGTCGTCATTGATAATTTCAAATCTTCCACGTTGGGATATTTGATTTCATTATTATTATTATTATTGTCATCGTCAATCTTATCATCCCAATCATCGTCATCAGTTTTCAAACTCTTGATGAAATCTTTATTGACTTGCTTTTTCGACACAATGTTTAAATTACTATTAGTCTTGGTCAGATTATTTGAATAGAAAGAGCCGATTGAACTTTCTGAATGTCTTGGACTATAGTTGGAAGTGGTGGTTGTGTTGTTCAAGTTGTGCAAGTTGTGGTTGTGGTTGTTGTTGTTGGAGGTGGTGGTGGTGGTGGTGTCTATGACGGAATGGGAAGCCCCGATGATTTTGTTTGAGTTTTCGAATTGATCGACATGGTGTGAAGAGTGGCTCAAGGATGAAGATAGAGATTTGAAAAAGAAGGGGATGTTGTTTGAATGGTTGACGGAGGAGGAGGAGACATTGGGGTTGGAGAAATGGTATTCGGAGGTCTGGGACATTTCGTTGGACGCCCTTTGATAGCCCCCCTTTTTCCGTGGCATGGTGTGTGTGTGTGGGCGAAGTGGGAGAGAGAGTGATGTGGGAGAGAGCCAGCACTTGTTGGGCGTAGTTCTAATTGAGTGAGTAAATAAATAAATAAGTAAGTAAATAAATCTGTTTCTGTTTCTGTTTGTTTCTCTGTTTGTCCAACTCTGTAGTTCTGCGAAACGGGGGCTGTCGCTGTGATGTCAAAAAGAGTAGTGCACTGATGAATGCATACTGCTGTATCAGGCAATTACCGCATGCGGAAGGCTGGCTGGCTGGCCCTTTCTGACTCCTTTTCTGACTCCTGCGCTGAGCTCATCTGCAGAATGATTTATTACCACTGTTCTGTTCTGTACTCTATATATATATATATATATATATATATGTATGTATGTATGTATATCTACTACCCACACACATCATACACACAACATGACTTCACTGTTCAAATACGCTGGCAAAAAAATATTGGCCTCCAAGATATCGCAAAACTACTTCAATGAAATCACCAATATAACACAATCTTTGCAATCAAGACCCAAACTAGTCGGCTTCCTAGCCAATGAAGACCCTGCCGCCAAGATGTATGCCAATTGGACGGGGAAAACTTGTCAAGAGTTGGGCTTTGAATACGAATTGATCCAAGTGGAGAAGGAACAATTGGAAGAGGCTATTTATAAAGCCAACGATAACCTGTTAATAAACGGTATCATTGTATATTTCCCCGTTTTCAACAATAGACAAGATCAATATTTACAACAATGTGTTTCTTTGAAAAAAGATGTCGAAGGCTTGAATTTCACCTATGTTTCCAACATGTATCACAACATTAGATTCCTTGACGATGATCATGTTAAAAAATCCATCATACCATGTACTCCATTGGCCATAGTGAAAATCTTGGAATATCTTGGTGTTTATAACCCATTACTAGATTATGGGGATCGATTATACGGTAAGACAATCACCATAGTGAACAGGTCAGAAATCGTTGGAAGACCATTACTGGCCTTGTTAGCCAATGATGGTGCCACTGTTTATTCTGTCGATTTAAACAATGTACAAAAATTCGAGAGAGGTGATGATTTAAGACTAAGACATCATAGAGTAATAGATACAGATCTAACACTTGATAAAGTGGCTCCTATTTCAGATGTCATCATCACTGGAGTTCCATCTAAAAATTATAAATTCGAAACCAATTTGATCAAAAATGGTGCTGTTTGTATAAATTTTAGCAGTGAAAAAAATTTCAATGAAGATGATATCTTGACAAAGGCTAGTTTATACGTTCCGATGACGGGCAAAGTGACTATTGCTATGTTGTTGAGAAACATGTTGAGGTTGATGGATAATGACGGGAAATTGGTTTATCTGTAACCATCTATCTATCTATCTATCTATCTATCTATCTATCTATCTATATAGAGTATAATATAACAAGTATAATAATATAAAATGTCTCTAGAGAGAAGAAGAAAAAAAAAATATTTTGATGAAAAGTTTTTGTTAACCACCAGTACAAGTCATCGGAGGTGTTGTGTTGCAGTACAACAACACGATAGTAGGATTCAAAGTGTTATCTCCACTACAACGACATACAGCGTGTTGTTCTTCTTCTTCCAAGAGACAGCTACTATCTCTTTGCTCTTCACCAAGGAGATTTAAAACTTCCTGGGCATCATCATCATCATCATCATCATCATCCAGGCAAATCATCATCTCAATGTTTCAAATCATCACAGCAAGTCATCCGTCATCTGATTTATCTAGGCCGTCGATAATTTTGCAATCGGATTCCACTGGGAAAAGATACTTGTTTGGGAACGTCCCTGAAGGTGCTCAACGACGTATCCATGAAAGAAAATTAGGTTTGAATAAAATTGACAAGATTTATTTGACGGGGAAAATCGATTGGAGTTCCATTGGAGGTTTACCCGGTTTCATATTGACTTCTGCAGACCAGGGTAGGAAAAAACTTGAATTGCATTATGGTGGTGTAGATAGATGTCTCAAATATTTGATCAGTTCTTGGAGATATTTCCTCTTCAGATTTGGTCTTGATGTCAAATTAAATGAATTCACCAATAGTGATATCGTTGTTAATGATGGATTCAACGTGAGGGCCGTGAGTATTGCCAGTTCCCAAATATCAGACAAGACTGAACTTGAACAAGATCTTGCCCAATATGATCAATTGACAAGTTTAGTGGAGAAAGTTTTCCCCTTGACATCATCAATACCAAGGGATCCATTATCTCTGGTCAAATTACCAGATATCGAGGTTAAATCAACACAATCATGTAATTATATAATAGAATTCCACCCACAGAGGGGCAAATTTCTTGTTGCCAAACTGAAACTGTTGAATGTACCAATGGGACCATTATTTGCCAAATTAGCCAATGGTGCCAATGTTACGTTATCAGATGGTTCTGTAATCACCTCGGATCAAGTACTTGAAAAACCAAGAACATTTGGTAAAGTATTAGTGCTAGATATACCGAGCGAAGATTATTTGAAACAAACTTTACTGTACAATTGGGGATCAGGAGATGATTTCCAATGTGTATATCATTTCTTAGGAGATGAATTGTCACTGGAACTGGTGTTACAATCGGTGGAGTATCTTGAATTTTTCACGAAATTCTCTAAAGCAAAGCATTTCATATCACATAGGGAATTATGTTCAGATTCTATAAATTTCCATGCTTCAGCGTTGTTAACTTTAAAATTGAAATCCATTAACAATGAATTATTCAGATTACCCAATTCAAATGAATCACAACTGAATATTGAACTTGGTGAAAATATACACATCTTGAATTCCTCACAAAGTGTCACTATCAAGGGAGATACACCATTCAAGTTGAATGATGATTCTTCAAACACTTTGGATACCAAATATTGGGATAAACTTTATGATGAAAATGTTAAACCATTGAATTTCAAATTTTATACCAAATCGGAAATCTTATCATCATCAGCATCAGCATCAGCATCAAAGGAAGAATATGAACAAGATGTCGAAATCATCACTTTAGGAACAGGAAGTGCATTACCGTCTCAATATAGAAATGTCATCTCTACAATCTTGAGAATCCCATCATCATCATCATCCGAGGATGGTGGGAGTGGGAAGAGTTTCAATTCAATAATCTTAGACGCTGGTGAAAACACAATTGGTTCGATGAAACGACTTTTCACAAATGATGAATTTGAAAAATTTTATCAAACTGAATTATCAATGATTTATTTATCACATTTACATGCAGATCATCATCTCGGTATAATATCATTGATTGAGAATTTCAACAAGTATAATACTACAAATAGGAAATTATATGTCTTGTCTCCATGGCAATATGATTTGTTTTTAAAAGAGTGGTTCAAATTCAATGATAATACCATTGGTTTACAAAACATTGTATATTTGAATTGTGATTTTTTTGAAACAAATCCAAAGAAGCGATTTTGGCCATTATTACAATATGAATTCAATGATTTATCCAATTTATCAAAATTGCCGAAAAAATATCAAAAGGATTTTGAATCCATTGGTGTTGCACAAAGTTTTTTACAAAAGATGAATATCAAGGAAATTAAGACATGTAAGGCTATCCATTGTGAATGGGCATATTCTGTATCAATTATTTTCACAAATGGGTTTAAAGTTTCTTATTCAGGTGATACAAGACCATGCATGAATTTCGTCAAGATTGGTGAAAATTCTGATTTATTGATCCATGAAGCTACATTGGAAGATGAATTAATCATTGATCTGATTGATAAAAGACATACAACGATATCTGAACTGAAACAAATACTGCTGTTGATGAAACTGAAAAACTTGGTGTTGACTCATTTCAGTCAACGATATCCAAAATTACCCAATTTTGGTTATGGACCCAAAATTGATGCCAACAAGATTGTAGAGAATTGTTTGAAACATGATGGGAAATTTACCGTTTTCCAATATCATGCCAAGAGACAATTGGACAATTCTAAAATCATTTACGCTTTTGATAACATGTGGTTCAAATTGAATGATATCCATTTACAATATGAGAAATTTCAAGAAATTGATCTGTCAGTTTTGGAAAAACTGCTTGTTGTTGATGATGATGGTGTTGATGAAGATGATGGGGATATTATCACCAATGGTAGGAAAAGGTCAAGTGATGTGTTATGATTTTTTTTTTGTTTTTTCATCTTTCTATAATATATTGATGTATATAGCTTTTCTGAATTTAATTTATAAAATTACACATAAATCTTACCACATCCAATAATCAAATTATCCTTTCTCAATACAATTCTTGTCAATTTATCAATTTTCAAATTAAATGATAATGGCGTTTCCAACTCTATAACAACTTTTGCATGCGTCAATGATACTAAATGTCTTTTCTTATATGCAATTTCAGTTCCAGTGGAATTTATTTTGGAATTGATCTTTGAAATTTTTGATGGATATTGTTTACAATTATGGAAAAGTATAAACGAAGCACCTATCAATAATGGCTTGGATAATTCAAATAATTGTAAATCCACTTGTAATGTAGTTGTTGATTGAAATTTTTGTAAATCATTTGTTATCAAGTCACCATTTGATAATAAATCTGATGATGTATTGTTGATAATTTTCAATTTCAAATTATTGATGAAATCTCCCTTTATAATCAATGAATTTTTACCTAATGTTTCCAATTTCAATGTTGATGCATTTGGTAAAGTTTCAAATTCATCGCCAATAGTGGCAACCCCATTATTAACACGTCCATTACAACGTAATTCTTTCGTATTCAAATCAACAATTTCATTTATCGTCATTATAAAAGGTTCATCTTTAATAGATAAATCATCTGTATCATTGTTTAAAACCATGTTATGAAAGCAATCAATTAACGAATTTGACCATTGGTAATTTGATGATTTGGTAACAATGTTATCACCAATTAATCCACTCACTGGGACAAATTGTAAATGTTTGTCATCGTATCCAATTTTTAACAAATTATCTTTTAAATCTTCAATTATATGATCTAATTGTGATGTATCATAATTTAACAAATCAAATTTATTCAATGCAATGATCAAGTTATCAATACCAAGATTCTTGGCAATCAACACTTGTTCTTTAATATTATTAAACCCATTGGTAAAATCCTTACAATCAATGATCAATACACCAACATCGGCTTGTGCAATACCATTTATCAATTGTGGTACAAAATCCAAATGCCCTGGGGAATCTATGATATTGAATTTTGCCCTATCGGTTTCCACACATGTATTAACAATATCAACGGTAACACCTCTTGATCTCTCTTCCTCGGTTTGATCCATTATCCAAGCCAATGCAAATGAGCTTTTACCAATTTTATCACTCTCTTGTTGTAATTTATGTAATGTCTTTGAATCAACAATTTTTAAATCGTACAACATACGACCAATGATAGTGGATTTACCACTATCAACATGACCAAATATGACAAATGATAATTGAGGTTTCAATCTTGATAATTCCAGTTTGAAATCAATTTTGGTGTTTTTTTTCAATGTCTTTGTCGATGTTGAGTCTTGTTGTTGTTGTTGTTTGGCAATTGAGATTTTTTGTAAATTTTGTTCAATATCATTAAACAGATTAGCCTGTGCTTTCAAAATGATATCATCGGGACTCGGTTTGGCGAAATTTGTCGTGATTTTTTTAACTATTATAGAATCGTTAGTATAAATCGGAGATAATATTTCGACATTGTTCAATTTCCTTTTCTTCGTTTGTAATGTTGTTATCAATTTGGAAAATGATGTTTGGAATTGTTGTTCAATTAAAGAAGTATTGATATCAATCGGCTTTAAAATTAAAGGTTTTGGTTTTGGGTTTGGTATTTGTTCAGTTATCAACAATGGCTCTTCAGAAACTGGTATGGATTGAGTCTCTTTTGTCTCTGCTGCTGGGGTAATAACACTGGTGGTTTTCACCACTGGTTTTGGTTTCAACCTTGTAGTGGGCACAGTAGCATGGTCAAACGATGGAGATAATTTGTCCAATATCGAAATCAGTTTGTTATCATCTTCAAATTGCTGTTCTAATTCCAGTTGCTTCCTCTTCAGCAGTCTCTTTTGCAGTAATAATGCTAATTTGGAAGAACCGGCAATGTGTAAAGTTTTCGGTATAATTGATATCAACACTTCTTCTTTCAATATAATTGAATTAGGTTAGTTATTCTATCTCATGGGTTGTCAAAAAAATAACTACAAAGGGGTTAATCAAATCCAGGGAAAATGAACACTTGTGTAATGTCAAATAATTAGAAAAGTCCAACTTACTCGGTATTTTCTTATAATTCGCCTTTATCTCATTGATAGAATCCGTGATCTCAAAATAATTCAACCATAAAGTTTTTTTCAAAACTTCATCGGTAATATCTTTATTGTTATAATTTGCGAAATGTTGTTGAATCGTGGGCAATAACGATTGTAATTGCGCTTGCTCCTCTGGGGACAAGTCTTCTTCTATGAATTCCTCGTCTTCCTCATAAGGCTCGTTCTCGTCATCGTAGAAATCGTCTTCGTGTATATACTTCGAGGACATGGTGGTGGGGTTAAAGTACACTTGACCTGAGTTGAGTCGGTAAGTGATCACTCGTGTTGTGTACAAATTTTGAACAACAAAATTTTTGCTCCATACAAAGACAGACTTCCTCATTGGGCTAATTTTATTGTATCACTTCACTAAACTTACAGCGGTGGGTTTGACAGGGGCTAGATGAGCTCCTCTAGCACGGTGCAGTGCAGTGGTCATGACAGGCATTCCATTTGGAACTGACACTGCACCAACACCGAAACTTGCCAGATCGATATAAGCTCTATCAACTACAAACTTGTCATTTGCAATGTGGTAACCTAAATTGACAAGGGCGTGATTACCCCCAGATTCTAGAGGTGGTGGTGGTGGTGGTGGTGGTGATTTCATATTCGGCTCTGGGCTGACTACAAGTTTACCAAATGGAAAAACTATTGAACCATCTTTTAGAAACTGATGAGAATAACTCAGTTTCCCTCTTGATAGTATCCCAATTGACATCACGACTTGGCTGGCATCTGGGTATCACGTCTACATGCATTGAAACCGAACTTGGTGTTGACCTTAGCGTATTCACTTAGAGTATATTTTCTACAATCAGCACAGTATGATACATACATCAGTGTCCAAAGAGACATCTCTATAAAGGATTCTTGTTTGTGCAACGACAAAGCACATATTCAAATAAATGGATTAGCCTTGTGGGTTTTGCAAACGATTTTCACTGTTAATGATTGCTCTGTAATTAGCCTTGGAACCTCTTGCCTTTGGCTTTTGAACCAGTTTCCAACTCTTTGCAATTTCTAAGGGCAAAAATCCCATGCACCATATCATTTCTTCAATAGGAGGTGAATTATGATGCTTTCAAACAAGTCTTTCATACAGGTGAATCCGGTCCTATTCAATCTGAGCAAACGTGTAAACCACTTTCAGCATTCAAAGTCTTGACAAAAGTACCCGCCAGGTTTGATACCACTCATACCACCGAATATAGAATGATCTACACAGAAATAAACTAAAATGATAATTTATATCTATATCTATATATGTGTAAATGTAAATGTAATTTGAAATTTCAGGTCCATTGTATGAGCATATATTTACAAAATTGACCATAAGCCAAATATGCCGGGACGAAATAGGTCTCTATTCAATGAACAGAGGTGATCTACATCTACATCTATATATATATATATATATATATCTGTATGTGTGTGTGTATGTATTAGTTGTAGAGAGATGGAGAGATGAAACAAGAGAGCGGGTCTAGAACCTCTGCCAAGGTCTAGACCGCCACCGCCGGCCAGCCTGCTGTGGAGGACATCTCCACCGCTGGCGAGTGAGTGCCCAAATGGAACAGTGCAGCTCACGGTGAGCTCACAGTGAGCTCAGAGAGAGCACAGAGATGAAATAGTGCATACTTTAGTAGTCCAGCTTTTCCATTTCATCTACATTTGTATCTATAATTATACACCTGTATATATATATATACATACATACATATACCCATATACAGACACATAAACACACACACACACACACACACACACACACATACATAGTTGACTCACATAATGTTCAATAGTATTTCTATCTAATGAGTGACAATAATACTAGTAATCATTATCATCACCGTGATATAGCGACAGGTATCGATACAAGTGGAGATCAGGACTTGAACAAGATAGTACAATGGTATTGTTGTCAATGTGCCAATTCGCATGGGGATGTCGAAGAATACATGGTTTACAAATTACAAGGTGGTGGTTATTATTTGAGAAATGACTGTTCTAGATGTAACCATTTGATGTGTCCGTATTGTACAAAAGGCCGATGGGGCCATTACTTGAATGCTCAAAGAGATGGTGGTGATGCCGATATATGACAATACGCTATCCAATCGCCATGAACTACACTACACTACACTGCAATACAATACAATACACGAAACTATACCCGATCATATACATTATACACACATAGCTAAAGATGTATTCATTTCCTCAACATTTGCATACAACTATTGACTGATTTATTTACTTATGTATTTGCTTCTTATAATTGTCTTAATACACATGTATATGCATCTATATCTATATCTATATCTATATCTATATCTATATCTATATCTATATCTATATCTACACCTGCTTGTTTGACATAGTATCACTACACCTTGTAATAGTAACAACTCTTCGTTGTGGGAAAAAAATAAAAATTGTACTGAAAAAATTTTATTAACAAATTGATATAGAGATATAGAGATATACACATACATAGAGATATACACATACATAGAGATGAGTGTGATATCAATAACGAGACCTGTTCAGCGTTATCATGCCGATGATGATGGTATGGGTATGGATATAGACTCTGATTCTGACCTGGAACAGTCACAACAACAACAACATGATAATAATATTGTCACACCGGGAGAATTAATCACTGATGATCCTACATGGATGAGAGGTCATGGTACTTATTACCTCGATGATTCCACGTATTCGTCATGTGCGGGAAAAATCTTGAAAGTGAATAAACTTCTTAGTGTTGTACCATTGCGTGGGAGGTATCAACCTGAGACGGGTGATCATTTGGTTGGTCGTATTACAGAAGTTGGTGCCAAACGTTGGAAAGTTGATATTGGTGCCAAGGCGGATGCCATATTACAATTAGGCTCAGTGAATTTACCAGGTGGGATTCTTAGAAGGAAATCGGATTCAGATGAATTAACAATGAGAAATTTCTTGAAAGAAGGTGATTTGTTAAATTGTGAAGTGCAAAATTTATATCAAGATGGTTCTGCATCGTTACATACAAGATCATTAAAATATGGGAAATTAAGAAATGGGTTGATATATAAAGTACCAAGTTCCTTAATAATAAGATCGAAAAATCATCATCATCATTTACCAGGAGGAGTTAGCATTATCATAGGATTAAATGGTTTCATTTGGTTGTATAAAACTATATCCTCAGCAACAACAACAGCAACAACAGAATCTTCGATAACCAAGATCGAAGATATATCATCATGGGAAATTTATTCAGATGTCAATGACACAATATCATCAAATTTGAGAAATACAATATCTAGATATTATAACGTTTTGAAAATTTTATCAACAAATGAAATTGGTATAAATGATTCAAGAATCACATCATTGTATGAAATGAGTATGTCTTTTGAAAACGTTAATGATTTAATCGATTTAGAAAACATGAAACAATTAGGTGATGAATTAATCCAATTGGAAAAAATGCGTGGTCAAGGTCAAGGTTTGATATAATCGATTAATAATATGCAAACACCACTTATTATCAAGATATACATCAAATAATTCCCACGATCATTAAATGATGATTCCAGTTTAATTAATTGTTTATTTGACAGTTTCAAATCGATAGTGATATGTTCACTATTTTCTATGATATTATCAATTTGCTTTTCTTGTGAATTCAAGATGTATGTCAATTCATTTTGTAATATCATCACTTCTTTTGCAGTCTTCTCCAATTTAGCAATTTCTCTCAATGTCTCTTCCTTATTTGATATCAATAAATCTTGATTTTCTTGTTGCAAAATTTGTAATTGCTCCCCTGTATATTGTGTCTTGTATTCTTCTTCTTCTTCTTCTTCTTGCCCATCCAAACGTTCATCTTCAATTATCGGTATTGAACTTACCGCCGTTGTATATTGTGATAATGACGATAACTGTTTCTTCTTATTCAATCTAATCTGTTTCATCTCTGATAAATTCTTTGTACTCTTGGCCAAATTTTGCAAAACGTATTTCAATATGTTACCTCTAATGGTAATCAACGTTTCCATATATATTTTCCAATCTTGTCCAATGATAAAAGTTCTTGTCAATCTCTTTGCATCAATATCATCCTTCTCCTTGTTTGTCTTTTTTAATTGTTCATACAATTTTTTCAATTTCGTGACATATACAGATGATTGTTCATCTATAAGATCTTTCTCTTCTTCATCGGCTTGATTTTGATCCATTAATAAATATTTTGGTCTCAATGTAGTTATCTCCATTTGAAACTCTAGTATCATTTTGTTCAATTGAACAGCATCTTTTATGAATTTGGCGTTGAAAATTTGTTCTTCTTGCCTTATCAGTTCATGTTTCAGCCTTGGTTTGTGATTGATGCGATACTCTTCCTCCACGAGCCTACATATATGAGTGAAGTTGTCAGTTAAATCCATTGTTCAACTGGTGCTGTCTGTGGTGTAGTTGTTCATATATATATCTAACAGATTCATTCTGTAAGGAAATACAAAAAAAAAACTCACAACGGAGGAAAAAACGACAACAACAAAAATACACGAATTCATAGATATATAATACACAGACATACAGGAAATGGATGAACTATCGGCAAGCCATTGGGATGATGTGGTCACTTCATCTACCACGTCTCATCTTTATAGTGACATCTTACATGAAAATGGGTTCAAAGATGATGATGATGATGATGAAATAGAGGATTCATCATTGCCATTGCAACAACAACAACAACAACAGGAAGAATCACAACAGGAGGATATTTCATCAAAACGGCAGTCACAGGATGAAGAAGAGGACACTAGAGAGATCTTATCTTCATTGACTGGGAATATTCCATTGTCACCTAGTGCCACCACCACCACTACAACTAACAAGATCTCAAAAGATGATAACTTGTTTAGTAACGTCGATGTGGGTGACATTGAAACAGATGAGAATAATGATGCTGCCATTGTTTCACCTATCAAGAAGAGGAGTACAAAGATAATGTATAAGCCACCAAGATTTAGAAGATCAGTACAGGCAAAGCTGATCAGTGGTGGTGGTGGTGATGGTGATTCTGATGAATTGGGACCTTTGAAATTGGTTGAAGATGATGACGATGATGAAGATACAGTGATAACTGCACAACAATCGCCTTTAAGACGTGATAAATTGATAAATTCCATAGATAAGCCATTATTTGATATCAATTCCAATAACAAGAAGAATTCACCGATAAAGTCAAAATTGAAAAATAATAATAAAAAACAACAAGAGAGAGATAAAGAAGAAGAAGAAGAAGAAGAAGAACCTATTCAAATAGAAGAAGCTGAATATCAATTTGAAATTAGTGTTGGAGATCCACATAAGATTGGTAGTGAATTATTAAATGCTCATATTCAATATTCAGTAACGACAAAGTCAAATTTACCAATTTTCCAAAATGCACCAGTTGATGAAATTGTTGTAGAGAGAAGGTATAATGATTTTTTATGGTTATATAATCAATTGCATCATAATCATCCTGGTATCATAATACCACCACCACCTGAAAAGCAAGCAGTTGGTCGATTTAATAAGAATTTTATTGAAAATAGAAGGTTATCATTGGAAAAAATGTTGATAAATATCTCAAAGAATGCCATTTTACAAAAAGATCAAGATTTTGTCATATTCTTGACAAGCGACAAATTTACTGATGAATCTAAATATAGAGAACATAATTTTGAAATCTTGGATGAAATAGCAACATCAGGGGAAGGTAATGGTGGTTTGTTATCAAGTTTAATTACTGGAGCATTTTCATCACTGCCAAAATATGTTGAACAAGATTTATATTTTATTGATCAACAACAATATATTGAAAATTTGGATTTCAATTTGAAAAATTTATATAAATCTTTGGAATTAATCACTGGAACACGTAATGATTTAATCATATCAATTGAAGAATTTAATAAATTTATAAACAAGATGGGGTTATTAGAGATTAATAATGAAATTTCATTAATTTTCAATAACTATAATGAATTAATTGGGAAAATCCAGGATAACGTTGAAAGATTTTCAATGAGTGAAATGTTAACTATTGGTAATACCATTGATGAATATATCAGGATTATTCAATCAATTAGAATGATTTTCAATCAACGTGTTAAATTAGTTTCACAGTTATCGTTAAATGAAGCAAATTTGGCAAAGAAGCAGAAAAATTTATCAAAATTTAAATTGAAATTTCATAATCAATTAGATAAGATTGAGAAATATGAAGTTGAAATTACAGATTTGGAGAAATTAATTCAACAGGAAACTTCAAAGAAGGTTGAATTAATAAATAGGATCAAGCAAGAATTATCAATTTTTAATATATCAAGATTAAATGATTTCAAAAATTCTTTTGAAATTTATTGGGAAAGTTTAATTGAATCACAAAAGGAATTGATTGAATTATGGGAAACATTTTATGACAATTGCAAATTTTGATAATAATTATATAGATATATATATATATATATAATGGAAAGGTGATTATTAATTTATACGATTTTTCTTAGTAGCTGGTTCTTCATCTTCTTCTTCTTCATCATCTTCTTCTTCACTGTATTCTTCGACGGCATCTTGATAAACGGTTTCATCACCTTCTTCTTCTTCTTCTTCACCACCTTCATCTTCAGAACTTAATTGATCATATCTTGATTTCAAACCTTTCATCTTTCTTGTTTGTAATTTACTTAAATCTTGTTTACCAACGTGAACATTAGCTACATGATCACCTAATTGATCAGTTTCAACGTTTTTCCTAGCCTTGGCTTGTTTCAATTCTTCCATTGCATCTTTAACCATATCTTCACTAGGTTCATGGATTCTACCAATTTTGAAATTTAATCTTGGACCAATCTCATCGATTTCCACTCTTGGTAATTTTGGTTGGGCACTCTTGAAAGTTTTCAATTTGTAAACTCTGAAATGGACAATTGGTAACGATGGTGATATCACATTGGTGTTGTCATCCAATTCCAAGGCACTGATGGCAATGATGTGTTGTAAACCGGCTAAATCATGTAATTCATAAACTTCACCTCTGAAGAAATCAAGAAACAATGATTTCAAATGCTTATAGATTGGATCAGTATCAAATATTCCACCATTGAATATGAAGACTGGTTTTAAACCAATGTTGAAAGTTTGCTTCTTGAAATCGTTTAATAATTTATAATTGGCCAAGACACTCAACTCCAACATGTCATAAATCTTGTAATTAAAAGTTCTTATAAAAGTCAACGTGTTGGGTCTTTTCTTATTATGTGTACCTAATACCAACAACGAAGCATCGTTTTTCTCACTGAGAAATTCCAACTTGGAAGTATCTTCAAATGGCAAGATATCGTTCTTCTTGTTGAACCTCTTGATATCTGGTTTTTTCAAAGCACTGAGGTCCACCATACAATCATGCAAAAACTGGTTGCAACTCTTTCCCGGGATGAACAACGCGGTCTTGATGTTCTCCACTTGCTTCAGCTCCTTCTTGGCCAAGGCTCTCTTGGAACGGTTGTTCTTTGGTTTTATTGTTCTGATCATCCTCTGTGTCTGTGTCGGTATATACTATCTATATCTATATCTGTATCTATATCTATATCTATATCTGTATCTACACAGACAAAAAATTTTATGCGAAAAAAAAAATTTTTTCACAGCGATGATGTCGATTTCCGCATGCGGCAGGTGCTGCTTCTGGCGGTGTGCTGAAAATGCGCAAAAACTAAACAAAACAACAAAATAAAACAAAACAAGGAGACTTTTGGGACAAGGAGACTTTTGCAACTGACAACAACAACAAGGATACAACAGGATGACGGTGTTCAGTGCTAGGAAACTACACCCCAACCACCATAACAGCACCACCACCCATGCCAAGACTTTACTCCCGCTGGACAACACCTCACTGTCTCCAGAACCCATCACCACCACCACCACCACCACCACCAGCCATGAAGAAGTGTTATTAACAAAGACCGACAAGTACACCGTTAGTAAACTATCCAAGTTCCCGCAGCTGTTGGAATCCACTTCATTGTCCAACGGAACCATTAACTCGCAATTCGCTGCCGTCGTTGACGAGAACAATGTCCATTTATGGAACTACTCAGATTCTACATCTTCATCTCCTGTAACTTTATCCTTCCCATATGATAGCACCCATCGCACTAATAATAATAGCGTCAAACCGATAGTTAAATTGATCCCTAATGATTCATCGCCAAATGACCCAGGATTGATCATTTTAGACCCCATCACCGGTGTTTTGAAATATTATGAATCCATTATAAATGCTCCACTGTTGAAAGTTTTAAACTTCAAGATTTTTGAATTGAATTTGAAATTGAACAATGATGAATTTGTCACCATTGTGGAGTTTATCAACGATTTAGGCTTGGTAATGGCTACATCCACCAAGAGATTGATGTTAGTAACTTTAACTGATGAATTCAATAAACCTCAATTGAATAAAATTGACATATCCAATCCAAATTCATCTTCATTCAATTTTATAAATTCCATCTTTTCTCATACACATAAATCATATGATGATATCAATGAATTCAATATTAAAAATAACAAGATACTGGCCATAAGAGATGTTTCATCTTCATCGCTGCCAATGACAACAAAGCAAATACTGGTACAAGATTCCAATTCCAATTTTGAAATTTGGGAATTCAATAATAAGAAATCAATTTCGAGCAAGTTGAAATGGAATTTGAAAGATTCATTGTGTTCCTTTTTAAAAGATATTTATGATAACATAAATTTCAGCTTTAAAATTTTGGATTTAATTTGTTTAAAGGAAATTTCCAATGATGTTTTTTTAATATTGTCAAGTTTTGATGTTGACAATAATGATTCACATAATAATTATAAAAATTTGGTCTTGTTCACTTTAAAAATCTCAGAAGATGGTGTATTCATATATTCCACGTACAAGATCACATGTTTCAATCCCCAACTGCAACAGGTTCCTCATTTAATCTTACCCAAACCATATAATACTTGTTATATAATTGTTGATAATTCAATAATTTTGGCACAAGTCATCACTTCATTAGATCCATTAAAATTATCTCAATTGAATTATAAAACTAAATGGGAAGATTTAATAAGTTTGAAAAAATCTGTGGAAATTGTTGGATTTGGTAGTGAATCAAATGATGAATTAATCATCATAACTTCTAATTCAGGATTATTAAGAATTAACAAGTTTGATGATTCTATCAATGATGATGACAAAACAATTGATGAACTGGATTTGAATTTGAAATTACAACAAGATCCAATGTTATTCATCAAGAGTCACATTGAACAAGCTGTTTATTTTGGAACTGATCAATCTTTACATAATCCAATGTTTTTCCAAATACCCAAAATTGAAGATTTCAATGCAAAAGATGTTGAAAATGCCATTTTAAATGTCTTGAATGAATTGATTTCAAATGAATCAAAATATTTACCTAAAGTGTACCCTTCAGTGGAAATTTTTTTACAAAAGAGAAATCAATTTATTTCAACGTTAACAGATTTCATCTTGTGGAATTTTAAAGATTTATTATCATCAGATTTGAAGATTTTAATCTTGAACTTGTTAAACAAGTTTCAAATTGCTCTAAATTTCTATTCAATTATAAAACTTGATTCTAAATTAATGTCATTGACAAGAGAAATAATTTCAACAAGAAAACAATCACAAGATGATTTAATAAGAGATTTTTTTTTCAATAATTTGTCAGATATCTTGCAAGTAATTTATCAATTTATTGAGCAATGTAAGGATAATTCAAGAATTTTACAATTGCTTAGTTCTATTGGCGTTGCATATTTAAATTTTGAAAAAACAGTGAGATATGATAAATTACAATTGGATAATGATTATGATTTTATTACAAAGAATAAACCATTATTTATTGAAAATGATCAACAATTATTAATCGAATTTGTAAATTTTTACAATTCTTCATATTCAAATAGGGATAATTTGTCAAGTTTACAAAGAGAACAACTTGTTAATCTTTCTGAATTTTTATTTTATTCATTTAATGATATCTTGTGTTATTATAAATCACAAGATTTGACATTGTTCAATGAAATCACTGAAATTTACGAATTGAATAAATTTAAATGGATTGATATGTTATCAAGTTATAATATGGATTCATTAGTTTTACAAATATCAGAATCATTTAAAGATATGACAAGTATTGTTGAAATTTTATTGACGACTAAAAAAGATGATTCCAATTTACAATATTATTTTGATAAATTTGGTTATCAATTTGCCGTTGGATATTACAATTATTTAATTGATCATAAATTATTCACAAACTTGTTTGCCAAAGAGACATCTTCATATCTAAACAGATTTTTCAATGAATTTAAACAATTTAATAAATTTTATTGGATATTCCAATTACAAAATAATGAATATTCACAACTGTGTACAACATTAATGGGATTGGAAGATGAATTAATCACTAATAAACAACTTGATTTAAGTTTGGCCAAGATATCACTGATACAGTATGGTTTCAACGATGATAGTGATTTAATTGATGAAATAAACTATCATTTACAATTATGTGAATATCAACAAGATATTGAACAATTTGATCAATTATTACCAAGAAAAATTTCAGCAAAATTACAACAAGAAAAGATATTGACAATTTATGAATTAATTGATCTGCTTTCATCTATTAAATCGGATTTGAATTTCTATAAAGCTTATAAAATTATTAAACATTTAAACGATTATGAAGAGTTTAAATTATTATTCACAAGATTGTTATTAATCGATGATTGGGATTTTTTGAAAGATCAAAATAAAACTGATGAATATTTAACATCAATGGTTAAATCCACCATCACTTTCAAAACCATTGATTTGATTAAAAACGTCTCCAAGGATCCATTTGAATTAAGTATTGATAAATTGCTCAATAAGAAGGAATCACATCAAAGATATGATGATGATGATCCTGAACTGTTGTCACAACTAGACGATCGCTTAAAAGCCCTTGATACCGAGTTCCAGTTGAATGATTGGATACAATCCATCATCAGTATGACTCAAGATTGATTGATTAATTGATTGATTGATATAGATATAGATGTTTGTATAGATAATAAAATCACTCTTGTGTATTTTCATCATCATCATCAATTTTAATCCTGACTAAAGTCTCAGGCAATGGCATTTCCAGATGTGGAGCTTTAGATTCGAAATCTTCATAATCATCAATAGAATATTTCCTCAATGACAAACTTGCCAAACTTATCGATTTCAATATCTTTTGCCAATTCATCATTATTTCACCTATTGATTCTGTACCATTTGATAAATCTGACATATTGTCTTGTAATTGTTCGAAATTAGTAGTCATTGTTATTATCTGTGAGTTCAACAGTTGTAAATATTGCAACTCTTGTTGTTTCTCTAGTATCTTCTGGCTCAAGTCTTCCATCTTTGTCCTCAGTCTCTGTGCTATTATTATTATTATTATTATTAGTGATCTATATATCTAATCAATTGTCTAATTGATGATTTAAAAAGTCGCGTTCGTTTTGAAAACTTTTTGCCATTTTTTTGTTTTTTGTTTTTGTTTTTGTTTTGACGTCTCTTTATGTAAACAAAAACACAACGAGATACACAGATACCAATACATATGGAAGCAACACAATGTTGACAAAATTATCTCAACAGCAATTGGAAGTGATACGGGGGAAATATTTGGAACAGAACAAGTCCCTTCTGCAACAAAATTCCATGTTATTGATGAAATGTAATCTCTTGGAAAATAAGATTTCACAATTATTAAAGGAAAACACACAATTAAGAACTGATAATTACCAATTTGAAACTCAAGTTGATCATGAGTTGATTGAATTAGAAAAAGTCATCAGTGTTCAATTCAAGCAATGTTCACAGTCGATAAAGAAACTCAACAAAGTTAAAGTTCCTAGTAGTGGTAAACTTACAAAGATTGAAAAACCAAAACCACAGAGAAGAGTGGTGGTGGAAAATTCGATACCAGAAGAAGAAGAGAAGGAAGAAAATGAACCAGTGGTGATCAATGTTGAGACATATAAGAGTGAAGTGCCAATATTGAATGACATTGAAGAAGTGGAAGATAGTTCAGTCGAGGGAAAGCAAGCGATACCCATTGAAATACCTGTTGCAGAAAATGACATACCTGATGAAAAACAGCAACTACCGGAAGATATACCTGAATTTATTGAACACAGTGTTCCTGATGAGGGAATAGTGAGTTCATCAACACCAATTGCCAGTCCTGTAAGGCCCGAACCTATCACTGTTGTTGAACCTACTACTACTACTACTAATACTAATACTACTAAAGTGGTGAACAACGAATCATCATCATCTTCAGATTTAATCACAGATAGACCAAGATTTAAAAGAAGAAGGAAATCGGAAATCAATTATAAATTACCATCTTTGAAAAATAAAATGAGAAGAAATGGTGCTAAAAAATGGGTTGGTGCCATTTATGACAAAGATGATGATGATGATGATGATTTGATCACTGTTGATAAGAGAAGAGATAGTTTTGGTAATTGGTTACAAAAAGATAATAAGGACATGGATCATGTAGAAAATGTGGGAACAGAAGATATGAAATCTATTCAGAGTGATGAGAAATCAACAATAGTAAAACCTGTACAGCGTGATGAGAAAGCAAACGAGTTGGAAACTATTCAAAAAAATGAGAATGTAACAATGATGGAAAACCTTGTTCAAGAATCTGAGGGAGGAAACCCTATTCAAGATATCGGGGAAAAGAAACTTGAACAGGAAATTGAAAAGGAAGTGGTGGAGTTGTCATCTACAGAGGTTCTCCTGAGTGAGTTGGAAATGATAAGTAATAATCTGAGTTATACAGAAAAGGCAAGATCACCATTAACGAAAAGAAATGTGATACCAAAGGCAAATTCTCAAGTTGATGACACGGTATTGAAGCACCTGAGACCAACAACAACAAGAAGAGATCCAATACATCCTAGAATCACAAAGAAGACACCACTTGGTGATATCACAAATACTCAAAACATGATCAAATCAAATTCCAAACATGATGGAAAATCAAAATTGAATTTGAAATCAAAAACTGCAGATTTGTCAGTGTTTGACTTTATAGATGAGGATAATGTGGAAAGGAGGACAATTTTCAACAAGAGAAGAAATAGTATTATATAAAAACTTCGATTACCATGTATATATATATATATCTATATTAAACACTCATTTTCATCTTGATTGGAGGATAAGGATTATAATTCAAGATTTCAAAATCTTCATATTTGAAACCATCGATATCCCTTGTATCATTATTTATTTTCAAAATTGGGAATTGTCTTGGTGTTCTTGTCAATTGTTCATTCAATTGATCGATATGATCTAAATAAACATGAGAATCTCCCATGGTATGGATGAAATCACCACAATTCATATCACAACATTGAGCAATCATTCTTGTTAATAATGCATAACTTGCAATATTGAAAGGTACACCTAATCCCATATCACATGATCTTTGGTATAATAAACATGATAATTCCGGTTTCTTACCAGTGGGGAAACTCACGTAAAAATGAGCAAACACATGACATGGCGGTAAGGCCATCTTGGCGAAATCTGGTGGATTCCAAGCACTCATTATAATACGACGATCATATGGATTTGTCTTCAATTTATGTATGATTTCACTTAATTGATCATAACCTTTACCTGTATAGTCCAGATCGCAGTCCGTGTACTCGGCACCAAAATGTCTCCATTGGAATCCATACACTGGACCTAAATCACCTTCTCTTCTATGTGTCAACCCTAACTTGTCAAGATATTCACGAGATCCATTACCTTCCCAAATCTTAACACCTTTCTCAGTCAATTTCTTGCCATCCGTGTTACCCTCGATAAACCATAACAACTCGTGTATTATACCCTTGACAAATGTCTTCTTCGTGGTCAATAAGGGGAACCGATCATCTCTTAAACTGAATCTCAATTGTGGTGGAGCAAAAATTGATCTTGTCCCTGTTCCAGTTCTATCAGGTCTATGTTCACCATTTTTTAAAATGTTTCGACAAAGATCCAAATATGCTTGCTCTTCCGAATTTGAAGTCTCCTCAGTGGTCATTGCTAGTTGTCACAAATCTATCTAGTTGTTATCTTGTATTCAGATGGAGTTTACAAATTACAAAACAAGAAGCGAAAAAAAAAAAAAAATGTTATTCAAAACGTGTCTTGGTTTTTCTCTTTTATTTACCAGACTCGTCTAGTTGATGGAGAGATCAAGACTAATAGCGTATACGTTATCTTAGTTGAAACGATTAAAATGTCTAAGTTCTTCTTTATGATGGTGAGATGGAAATTATATACAACCCGCGTTGTTCTAAGCATTCGTAATTGTAATTGTAAATGTAAAGCTAAAAAGCTGAAAAGCAAACTATAATGAAGTTGAAAGAAAACCAAGACGATGCCCATTTGTGAGTTTGACCTGTTTGTATAAATTAGTTCATGCTGCATTCTAAATTTCAGTTGCACTGTATCTTATCAGTCTATTGACCTCTTCCTTCCCCATAGAAGTGTAATCGAGAGAGACAAAAAAAGACGTGGACAACTTCACAAAAAAAGTGATCAGTTTTTCTTCATTTTGATAAGAAAGAACGATTGAGGAGACACAAGAGAGATGTCACCGACACACAATCATGTTTCCAGCAAGACCACCACCGCCGACTAGGGAGTTGATCCATTCATCACTCAGGAGTGCGATTGAAGTAGCCCATGAGACTAAATTAGCAGGGCATCACCCATTTGGGTGTGTGCTATTATCACCGACAAATGACATCTTGTTGAAACAAGGTAATATAGATACATTGAATCATGCTGAAATGACATTATGTAGACTGGCTTGGTCAAAATATTCACAAGAATATCTTTGGCAATGCACTTTGGTGACCAATTTTGAACCGTGTTTGATGTGTTTTGGTGCGATCTATTGGTCAAATATTGGTAGGATAATATATGGTTTATCCGAGCAAGAATTGTTGAACATTACCGGTGATGCTGAAGAAAATATGACTTTCAATTTGAGTTCTAAGGAATTGGTAAAACATGGACAAAAACCTATTGAAATATATGGCCCCGTGGAAGAATTGAAAGATGAAATAATCGCTGATCATTTGCAATTTTGGGAAAATTCAAACTAGTTTTAGTAGCTAACTAAGTAATTAATGAACTCCAACCTCGTATATATTCGCCTTTTGTACCGAATTTCCTGTCAAGTTGTTGGACGTCTGATCTTAACCATTCATGGTTGAGTAAGCTCCCACTATCCATTCTTTGCCATGGTTCAATCTTTAAAAAACACTTGATAAATCTTGATATTTCAAATGAATTTCTTATATTTAAATGATATTTTTCCATTAATACGTTATCCAACGTCCAAATTTTTAAATTTTTGATTCTTTTCAACTTCATCGGATTAGAAGATGTTGATATGAATTTTTTAGCATATTCACAATTGTTAATAAATTCCTCGCTAGGCCATTCATCTAATAACTCAATTATTTGAGCCAAATGATCATCATCTTTATCATAATTTGGTCCATTCTTGGGATCGAATAAATAATCTGAAGTTATTAACTCAAATATTAGACAACCCAAAGACCAAACATCCGTTGAACATCCCCAATCACCGCCCATTATGATCTCTGGAGATCTATATTGCCTCGTTTGGACGTCATCTGTATAATGCAAATTGTTCCAGCAAGCATTCCCTAAATCGGCAATCTTGATTGATATCAATTCTGCAGAATTGTAAACATCCTCATCTTCTTCATCTATTTTCAAGGATGAAAGTTTCTCTTCCAAGATTGGTGTCGATACCACAGATGATCTGTGGAAAATCTCTTCAGTTGACAAGGGGCTTTGTAAAGGCTTTGATGACCTTATTGGAGAATCAACAATTTTAGAGACAGATTTTCTTGAACGATGTAAAGGTGGTTTTTGCTTCATTGGCGGCTGACCATTTGATTGTTTCAGTGGCTGGTGCTTCCTCTTGGATACCCGATCTTGTCTATCAATTAATTTTAACAATTTCTCGACATCTTTTATCTCAATCAAGACATTCTCAGGCTTGATATCGGTGTGGATTAATCCACACTCTACATGTAAGTAATCCATCAGTAATAATAATTGCCTAGTGATATGCTTCACCAAGGGTAACGGTAATCCTCCGTATACATCTTGTAAACTGTTCACTTTTTGAAATTTCTTAAATTTTTTTATCAAATTTAACATATTTTCACCAAGTACTTCAAGAACCATACAAACATGTTCTCCGTTTGGACCACGTATAGTAAAATGATCCAACAACTTGACAATATGCTCTTTACCGGGATGCTTGTCATTTCCATTATTGATAGTGGTTAAAATTTTAACTTCATCAATCGCTGCTTCTGTATAATGCTTTGCCGATCTAACTATTTTTATGGCAACATGTGTCTCTGTTATTGAATCAAATGCTAACCAGACTGTACTGAAATGACCCCACCCTAATTTTCTAACTATTCTATAATTTTTCTTCTCTCCATAAACTTCTCCAATATACGTTGGATGATAACCTCCCAGACAATAATCTTTTTCATCTTCTTCAAAACTTTGAGAATCGTGTGAGGAACACACGGAAGAAATCGATGATGCAGAACTTATCGATTCCTCGTCATCGTCAACTTCTTCTTCCTTTAATTCCCTTACATGCAGTTGATCTCCTTCTTCTTCTTCCTCTTCCTCTTCATCACTAATGTTATGGACATTGGTATCCAAATTCAAGACAGGAGGCTTCTGATATGAGTTGTTTTGATGAAGATGATGATGAGGATGATGACCATGTGATGGATGCAGTTGTGACGATGGTTCTAACTCAGTATATGAATTTTTTTGTTGTTGTTGAGATGACGTCAATGCTGAAGATGAAGGCTGAAACGATGCAGTATTACCCTTGAATGGGTTCTTGAAATTGAAACTCATCTTCTTGTTCGACGAGTTCGTTCTAGAGTGTTTCGTAGTGAAAGGATGATCCTGGTTTGAACTGGATTTGAATAACGAAGTAATAGATGATTGTCGTTGTTTTATACTACCGTTCGAGCCACCACGAGAAGCAGCAGCAGCAGTAGTAGTAGTAGTATTGTTGTTGTTGTTGCTATTACTGCCATGTATGGGAGTAGTAACAGTATTGGATGTTGCAGTGTCAGTGTTGTTATTCACAAGCATTGTCATTGGTATATGGCTCTACTACTAGTCTAATTAATTCTCATGAAAATAACTCCTGTGTATAATATAAGTGTGGGTATCGTCAGGAGCTAAGTGGAGTTGTTTCCCATCAGAAAAAGGAAGAGCCAATGTTGGCACCGCCCCTGTATCGCCCCTTTGGGACATTCCATATTTCTTAGTAAAAAACTCTAGAGAAAAAGTGGCAAAATGGTCAAAAAACTACTCTGGTGACCAACAACAATAACAAGAAATACTACTGTAACATGTCATTAGAAGTGTTAACGAAACAGTTGACTTCATCTTTCGATGTCAAAGATTATCCAGGCTGTCAGCTGATTTTACCAAAGATCAAATTAGAATTGGTCAAGAATAATTTGTTGATCCCTTCAACAAATCACAAGAGTAAGAATCCAAATGACTTGATTATAACAAGATCTATATTAGAAATTGGTGCCTTCTCATCTATCAATTTGTCAGAATACGAATTGTTTGAGAACTACATATTACAATTGAAGGTATTTTACTCCTTGTCGTCGTTACCGGTATCAAAGAATAAGAACAAATTGGTTTCATTATATTTATTGTTATTATTGTCACAGGGGTTGTTGGATAAATTCCATATAGAGTTGGAAACTTTCTTGAATGAGAACAAGACTATAGATGACTTGGAAAAGGATGTAAATTTGAAAATTCCAATAAATTTGGAAAAATGGATAATTGATGGTGATTATTTTAAGATTTTTGAGATTTTCAAACTGAAAAAATTCCCAAGTGAAGAGTTTTCCATTTTTGAAACGAACTTGTTGAATCAAATAAGACAGGAGATTATTAAGAATTTCAACAAGAGTTATAAGAAATTGCCATTGAAAAACTTGAAGATATTATTATTTTTAAACGATTTCAAAAATGATCAAGTTCTTTCATTAATCGAATCACAACCTAATTGGGTATTGACTGATGATATCGTTTACTTCCAAGATTTACCAGAGGATGATGAGGATGAAGAAGTGCATCACAATGAAAATGAAGCTATTTTGAAAAATTGCTTATTTTATGCTAAGGAAATAGAAACTATAATTTAATATATATTACAGGAATGCTTTTCATTGACTTCTTTGGAACTTGTGTAAGAATGCAATGAAATCCCGTCTCACCGTTTTAAGTGTTGTGCTGCGAATGGGTCTCGTGTTGTTTCAATGGTCATAGGTAAATTGGCAAATCGTGACTAAATGTTCAACTCAATACAACTCGAATGCAGCCTTTGTATAATGCAAACACGTCTTTAGGATCAATTAAATTTTCTCAAAACATTATTATATACTCGTAGCTTCTCACTGCTCTTTTGTGAGTCTTTCTTTATTTATGGCAAACTCAATAGCTTCTCCACATCACCTCTGCAATATGCGATTAATTTGATTCCAATTGGTCCAATTTTTTATGAATCACTTCCTGTCCATTTCATTGATCCTTCGGTAGCTTCTTTTATTTATTCACGTGAAGAGAACAAACAGTTGAATCCAATCTACAAAAAATTTCAACCTAGATAGAATTAGGAGAACCCTCAATCTCTCCGACTTACTCAAAAGCTTTTAAGGATAACAGCGTCGTCCATTAATCTCACTGTGAAAGTAATCCCTGAAATGTCTTTGACAATGTTTCATGATTCGGTATTCACATTAAACTCTTTTAAATAATATGAAATTATATTGTTGTTTTACCTCATTCCTGCAACCTTACTGGTAATCAACATAACACACAACATTGAAAGGGAAGCCATTCCGAAGGTTTTGAAAGTTTGTCCCCTACCCATTTGTTTATTTGTGTATCTACGAATGGTATTATTTGTTCAATTAAGATGATGGCAGTTGTTATCGATCCCTTTATTACTATCGAAGTGAAGCGCAAATCCTTTGTTTGAAGTAATTTTGTCAGATTATACGGTTAACATATACCAGTCTGGCTACCGTAACTGGCAACGCTAGCTTCAATGTCAATAACAGTGGTCAGACGTTTATTTCATATCACAACTTAATCGGTATTCTCTAAAGCACAGAGTCATACAGTACCTTATAGCTTTGCTAAGATTCAATCAGATGCTGATTTGAAATTGAAAGAGCACCAATCAGGATATTTGGCGCCCCCTCTGGGGGAGTGAAGGTTTTCATTTCAAAGTTTGTGGCAGATGATATGACTATTCAAATTTCAAATGAAGATGCTATCGTTTATTATTTTCTAAGAAATGAAAAAGTATAAATTTACATATTATAACAATGCTTTTTGACGATTTCTTTGGAACTGTTGTAAAAATACAATCAACTCTGTCAATCCTACCTCATCGATTCGCGTCTGTTTTTGTGAATAGATCTTGAGCTCGTTCAAAAGTTTTAACAAATTGACAAGGTATGACTTGTTTTTCGATTCCGTATAATTAGGTTGTAATGTTTTCAAATTTTTCAATATTGCATCCTTATCCTTCAACAACAATTTTGCGAACATGACATAAGAGTCGATGAAAGGGTTCAAGAATTCACTAAGCATTTGCAACTCATCGCGTTTATCTAGTAAACCTTGGTTGGTCAATTGCAAATTCAACTCGTTTAACTCTCTTTGAAGATCAAATCTATGGAACGAAATGAATTCATGCTCAAATAATTTTAGTATTTTTTGAAGTCTGAAATCAAAATCGTTCAATCCATTTAATGCCACAGTTGCTATCAAGCTCTTATTGATGAGCAAATGAATCAAGTTGTTTTTGTAAAGGATCAAATCTGTAATTTTGTTCACCGAGATAAATTCCTTTTCTACTTGACAATTGTGATTAAACTTGCGAGATGTCTGCAATAGTTTTCGAGTCAACTGAATATCATCCAATTTTTCAATCAGAATCAAACTGTTTTGCTTTGTGTATGGTATTATCAATCTAAGCAAACATCTAACATTTTTCACAACCAGGTTGATCAAGACCTTGTTACTTTTGTTTCGATAATAGAGTATGTAGATAGCGGTATTGAATAATGCAATATCTGTGATATAAGTGACTTCATTGATATTAGTCATGACATCGATTGCCAATTCTGAAACATTTTTCTCATACTTGAGTAGATCAAGATCTGTACCAAACCGCAAAAATACTTTGCCGTGATTCTGAGGATGAACAGCATTATTATAACCATGCCTAAGAATATTGAGCATGGATTCTTTACGTTTTGGTACACCTATCAATTCTTTGTTGATGCTCTCAAATTCGTAAATTTTCTCATACTGTATTGACAAAGGTGCAACAGTGACAGGTATATTTTCCTTCTTGACCAGATCATGGATCAATTTCAATATCCCAATTTTGGGTATTAAAACCTTCCCGTCTCGGGACCTTCCTCCTTCAATGAACAACTCCATGTCAATGCCTTTATCAAGTACAAATTTTAAAAAATTCGAATAATTGTCCACCAAGATATCAGTATAGTTGAACCAATTTCTCTTGATATAAACAGCACCCACTTTGGCCAAAATGTTACCGAAAACGAAAACATTCAAGTTCTCACCGGCAATCACAGTTGGAACTGGTTGCAACAATCTAATACACATGATGTGTATTATCATATAATCGACATGACTCTTGTGAGATGGTAAATACAATTTCAAATTGGAGGTATTCTGTATCTTTGACACTTCTCCACTGCTACACCAAATTCCTTCTGGAAATACCTTGATCAATATTGAAATCAATATGAGATAAGCCAATCTCAAGGTAAGTATGCTGTTAAATCTTGGGAAATTAATCTTGTTCTCATTTGCAAAATAATTAACCAACCATTTCTTCAATTCATTTGCTCTTTTCTCACTGTGGTCTTGTTCTGTTTCCAAAATTAGTTCAACTTGTTTATCGATCGACTCCAATTGAGTTAACTGCGTGTTTGTATAACTCAACAACTCCTTGTTCAACTTGTTATCAACGAACAAATCTCCTTTGATTTTGGATCTATCGTATATCTTGTCCCAATTGATGTTAGTGACTATCTTGAACAACCTGTCAAACAAACTCAGGGTATTGGTATTGTTCTCCGAGATCGGGAATATCGGGAATTTGTAGTAGTTCTCATCGATTATATTGATATCAAATTCAGACATGGGATTGGCATTACCATAAGAATTCACGGGGGAAGGATAACGGTCACTATTTATATTTACCAATCAGAAAAAGTTGGGTTTTTTTGTATATATAATGGTGGGGAAATAGTTACCGCGAATTTGACAAGAAAAAAACACAAAAAAAAACAGATTCGGTGATGACAACGATGACGATGGATCAAATGGAAATAAGAGATGTTGGCTATTAAGGTGTTTGTTGTGATAAAGGTGATCCAGTTTGCTATACTATATCTTGTACCTATCAAGTTCGACACCTCCTCTGACAACTACTTATCATTCAACGGGCTCCAAAACAGGTTATTGAACAACTTTGTCGTTTGGGATAAGGTGTATTTCAACAAACTTTTCAACAGGGATGACCTTGTTTTTGAGCACGAGTTCGTATTTGCCCCGACGTTCACCAGGCTGATTCGACTGATACCAGCTTCGTTTTATCTGAGACTAACATTTGCCATAATAATAACAAATTTGGCTCACTTGTTGACATGTATAATGGTTTCCAAGTTGTCGTTGTTGATATTCAAAGGAGAAGTGGCGAGAGCCAAAATGTCCTCGGTGTTTTGTGCATTGTCAGTTGCTGGAGTTTTCTTGACCACTTCTTACAGTGAAGCTACTTGTGGCTTGTTGACTATTACATCTTTGTACCTCAGAGAGGCATCACTTGAATATGCAGATAAAATGAAGATTACGAATTTTAAAAAATATTTCTTGTCAGGTTTGTTAGTGGCTGTTACCTTTGGTATAAGGTCAAATTCCTTGTTGCTTGGGATAATATATCTATATGATGTTTTTGTCTTTGGCTTTCAACTAGATTTGAAAAACTCTTTCAAGGCATTGGTCACAGGTTACGCGATTTTCCTTTCGCTATGCCATTCAGTAGGCTCAGCATATATGGAATTCTGTCCTGAGAGGGGTGAATGGTGTTTCGACAGTATTCCATCCTTGTTGTACTATGCACAGACTTATTATTGGAATAATGGATTTATGAAATACTGGACATCAAATAACATTCCAAATTTTTTGTTTATGTTACCAAATTTTATCGTCTTTGCAAGTTCTATTGTGCATTCCATCGGTAACCGCAAGTTGAGACCAATAGTATTAGTTTCCACACTGTATTTGGTTATGAATTTATTTTTTTGGCATGTTCAAATAATGAACAGGATATCCACCTTTATCCCATTGAACTATTTGTTTTTGAGTCAATTGTATTACCGAAATCGTATGATTCTGAACTTGATAATATATTACAATGTTGTCTGGATTGTGGTGCAAACTGGGTTATTCGCACTGTTTCTACCACCTGCCTAAAAGGGTAATATGAGGGCTATGTTGTGAGTTAGTCTGATAAGGTTAATTTTTACCCTTTTAGGAACTTCTATACACAAGCCATGATAACACGGTAAATTTGCAAATTTAGATATATATATATATAAACAAGTAGCATTGGTAATGTGATATACATGTAAAATTCAATCGAAATAAGCAATAATGGGTGTAGTTAAATCTTTAATCGATGGCATGTCGAACACCCAGTTGATACTGGTGTTATTCGTAATGTCCGTACTTTCACCATCAATTTATTACTTGCTTAACAATTTTTATTTCATTGAACTGAAGCCTGATCCATTGAATCCATTAGTTTCATTGAAACCAGTCCCATCATCAAAAGCTAATAACAAGAACAGGAAGCCTGGACATTGGACTCCAGAAGACTTCAAAGTCAGCAGGCCGAAACCATACCCAAACTGGGACATCAACAAGACAGAACCAATACCATATCGTGCATTCAAACACAGATACCACGTGAATATGGGAATTAGGTCTATGGAATTTGATGAGTGGATTCAGTTGGATAACGAATGGATGAAACTTCATAATGAAAAATTGGCCAGAATTGCAGATAAGAAAGAACTTGTGTATGGTACTTTACCAGAACTGTACCCAGCTGCATTAGAGTTGATGGATTTGTTCAGAGAATATTTACCTTCGAGGTACCCATCTTTATTTGAAAGAACATCCAAGGGTATCTATAATAAGGTTACCGGAGAAGACTTTGATTTTGAATCAAGACCATTGAAGGAAGATCCAATGTTGATGTGTGCAAAATTGGTACAAGATGATCTCGCCATTATGGTAGAGCAAGAAGACGGGCAATACTACTTGAAGGGTGGGGCTATAATGTTAGCTGGTTTCTGGAGATTGAAAGATAAATTGAATTTGCCTCTTTCAGCTATTCATACCAATGCAGATGTTCCAAAATACAATACTAATTTGAAAAGTGGTATGGAGAAATTTTTCACAAGACAAACACCAGATAAGCCTGTCGTTAGAAACAACTACTTCATCCAGACAGATGACAAATTAGCATGGTCAGAATCAATTGGTGATGAAGCCACCGAAGAAGTTGGTTGGTTTTCAGCACCAAAACTGCAAGATGTCAACAAAATTTATTTTAGAAGTGAGAGACAAAGTGTTAGGAAATTGCCATTGACTGGTCTGACTGTATTTACAATCAGAACTTATTTCACCCCAATTGTGAAGTTGTGCGATGAACCTTACGTACCAAAAAGATTGTTAGACGGTATTGAAAGTTGGACTGAAGATGTTGAAGAATATAGAGGTCTCCATGCTTTCAAGGACCTGTTGGTACCTTACTTGGAAGCAAAAGCAAAAGAACAAGAACTGCAAGGTTATACTGCTGAAAATGAGCCAGTAACATATCCTTTATAGTTTAATATTTGATTTTATATTTATTTAATGAGTCACTTGTAGTTGCAGTTGACAATGCAAATACCGACAGCTTTTGCAATTGCAATTTTGAAGTTCCATCTAGTAGAGTTTGTGAAATGATATGGCTACCATTGTGTATCGGTGGTTGATAACTAGAGTAGTTATACCGATTTAATCCCGGTTTCCAGATTCCGGTTTAGTCTCTCTTGGAAAATTTGTCGATCTCGAAACTGTGGAGTTTTTCAAAAAATCAATTGTACATCGTTTTACGCAATAGCTATTTATATATAAATGTATATAACCAACACCAAAACCTGATCATGCAATTATTCAAACTCTTGTTAAAGCTAATAAAGCATAATGGTTGAAAAATTGAGTGATGTTTATTTCACCTTGAACACAGGTGCCAAAATTCCAGCTCTTGGATTAGGAACTGCCACTTCTAAAGAACAGTATCACTTAGTAGAAGAAGCAGTTTACGCTGCTGTTAAAGCTGGATATCGTCATATTGATACTGCTTTTTTCTATGGTACTGAGCCATCAAATGGTAAGGCCTTAAAGAAATTGTTTGCTGAAGAAGTAGTGAAACGTGAGAATTTATTCATCACTACCAAAGTTTGGCCTTCACACCATGATGCCGTTGAAGAATCTTTGAATCAATCATTGAAAGATCTCGGAGTTGACTATGTTGATTTGTTGTTACAACATTGGCCAGTGGCTCCTAGCACTGATGAAAAACGTGAAGTATTAAAAGACTCAAACGGAGATGCAATCGAACATGTGACTGCCACTTACAAGACATTTTATCATAACCTTGAAGACTTGATCACAGCCCATCCTGAAAAGGTTAAAGCCATTGGTGTTTCAAATTACTCAATTCCGTATTTAACTGAGTTGTTGAAAGAAGCAAAAATCGTCCCTGCTGTTAATCAATATGAAGGTCATCCGGAGTTGCCCCAACGTGAATTGTTTGAATTCAATGAGAAACACGGTATCATTGTAACCCTGTACTCACCTTTAGGCTCAAATGGTGCTCCATTATTGAAAAATGACCAAGTTTTGAAAATATCAAAGAAATATCCAGAATTTACCGCCAATGAGGTGTGTTGTACAGTTATCACGTTAGAGATCATCGTGTCGTCATTCCAAGATCTGTTAATCCTCAAAGAATTACTGAGAATGTCAAGTTGGTTCCTTTAACAAAGGAGGATATTGCTGAGTTGGAGAAAGGTGAAACTAAGAGATATATAAATTTTTATTTCCTAAAAGGCATTGGCTTTGATGAAGTCAAATAATTAAACCCTCATGACAGCCTTTAAGTTTGAAAGCAAAATCAGAAATACAAGTACTGCCGGGTTGTCGTTCCCAAATGGAGCCAATGATATTTCCTATATAGATCAATTGAGAGCTTATATCTCTTTTATTATGGATGTCACTTGTAGTTGCAGCTGATGGTATGAATCCGTTATTCACCTCCAAACTCTTTTAGAAAACACAAAATGAATGTTGAAGCGGAGTTTCAATATAGCGGAAACATTTTGATATTCCTATCATTGTTATTAACTACTGATTTCCGGTTTCCAAAATCCAGCTGAGTCTGTTTTTGTTCTTTGTCGGAGGGCTTGTAAACCTGGCGACTTTTAGTAAAACATCTGCAGGTAATTTTGCATTAATGCAAACAGTACATCTTTTGAAAAAGTACGTTTGTTTCATGGCAGCTGATATCAGTAAAGTCGATATTAGGGACACGGCCACAGTTCGAATATTATCCAAAAAATAGAGTACACGGGCACTATATCGGGGCTTCTTACTGTGAACGACTACTAGAGACTAAGTATTTATTGACGAATTCATATATATCACCCAGAAGACTATGTACATGGTCGAATGACAAAATTCTTTACATCTCCTCCATCCGTTTCACAAAAAGTCTTATTCATTCAACCACTTATTGAACTGTGGTGTTTTAGTGGGTAACGTATTGTGGTGTTCTTTTAAATCCATTCATGGGGTAAAGTGGAGAGAAAAAAAACAACCACAAGAATTTTGGATATAAATTAATAATCTTTCAATAAAACCCTTTCACAAAACCCAACTTACATCAAAGCTAACGAAACAAAGTAAGCAATGGTTGAAAAATTGAGTGATGTTTATTTCACCTTGAACACAGGTGCCAAAATTCCAGCTCTTGGATTAGGAACTGCCACTTCTAAAGAGCAGTATCACTTAGTAGAAGAAGCAGTGTACGCGGCTGTTAAAGCCGGATATCGTCACATTGACACTGCTTTTATTTACGGTACTGAGCCATCAATCGGTAAGGCCTTGAAAAGGTTGTTCGATGAGGGAATAGTCAAGCGTGAGGATTTATTTATCACTACCAAAGTTTGGCCTGTATACCATGACGCCGTTGAAAAATCTTTGAACCAATCGTTGAAAGATCTCGGAGTTGACTATGTTGATTTGTTGTTACAACATTGGCCACAGGCTTATGAAAGTGATGAAAATCGCAATGTTTTGAAAGACTCAAATGGAGAACCAATCAGACATAAGACTGCCACTAACAAGACATTTTATCATAACCTTGAAGACTTGATCACAGCTCATCCTGAAAAGGTTAAAGCCATTGGTGTTTCAAATTACTCAATTCCATATTTAACTGAGTTGTTGAAAGAGGCAAAAATCGTCCCTGCTGTTAATCAATATGAAGGTCATCCGGAGTTGCCACAACGTGAATTGTTTGAATTCAATGAGAGACACGGTATCATCGTAACCCTGTACTCTCCTTTAGGCTCAAACGGTGCTCCATTATTGAAAAATGAACAAGTCTTGAAAATATCAAAGAAATATCCAGAATTTACCGCCAATGAGGTGTTGTACAGTTATCACGTTAGAGATCATCGTGTCGTCATTCCAAGATCTGTTAATCCTCAAAGAATCACTGAGAATGTCAAGTTGGTTCCTTTAACAAAAGAGGATATCGCTGAGTTGGAGAAAGGTGAAACTAAGAGATATATAGGAATCAATATCATAAAACACCTCGGTTTTGATGATATCAAATGATCGAACGTTTATGGTAACGCCTCAGATAGGTCTTTGCTTTTTATACATTCGCTATAGATTAATTCAATATTATATTATAATAAGGTAACGCAATTGCAACTCCAGATAGTAATCGCGGATCCGCACTGCTAGACTTACTCCTACTTTTTTGCAGTAGAAAAGAGCATAGCAACACCCAAAATGGAGTTAAAAATAAAGAGTGAATCACATGACCCTCAAGTAACAGCAAACAAAAAAAGTCATTTTCTCATGCTTGAGGTGGCGCTAAAAAAAAGCACAAGTAACCAAGAGGTAGAAACTACAATGTGATGATAACTAGAAATATAAATTACCCTAATATACAACTTATAAAAACCAAAAGATATAATAAACCCTTAACCCTGGATAACCGCAAAACATATACATAATCATTAATTCTCTTATTTAATTAATAGACTTATGATCTTTCACCTCTTAATCTTCTAGCTAATTGGATATCCTTCTTTTGGATTGTAACTCTCTTGGCGTGGATGGCACACAAGTTGGTATCTTCGAATAATGAAACCAAGTAAGCTTCAACGGATTCTTGTAAGGCACCAATAGCTGAAGATTGGAATCTTAAATCAGTCTTGAAATCTTGAGCAATTTCTCTAACCAATCTTTGGAAAGGTAATTTTCTGATCAATAATTCAGTAGATTTTTGGAATCTTCTAATTTCTCTCAAGGCAACGGTACCTGGCTTATATCTATGTGGTTTCTTGACACCACCGGTTGATGGAGCAGATTTTCTTGCAGCTTTAGAAGCTAATTGTTTTCTTGGGGCTTTACCACCAGTGGATTTTCTTGCAGTTTGCTTTGTTCTTGCCATTGTTGATAGATGATAACAGAAAAAGAAGAGATAAACAAAAAAGTGCGAAAGCAGTTTCTTTTATATATTTCCGTGCGGGCACAGCACAAAATCGCAAAAAATTGACCTTGTGCGTTTCTCCAGTTTACACGACCAAATCTGTGTTTTTGTTTTTGTTTTTTGTTTATGTTTTTCTTTTGTTTCTTTGTTTGTGTAAATCTGAGCACCGTGGTTTCATGGGTTTTTTGAGCGTGGATGGATGATGGTGGATGTTGTTGTTGTTGTGATTGTAGTTACGCTGTGAGAGAGAGGAGTTTAGAGATACGTAGATACCTATGTGCATACATACACACTACCTTCTGACACAAGTGGCGTCTTACTATCCTACCCTTGGTAAAAACATATCTCTTCGTAAAACCATCAAAGTATACCATGTTGTTGGTGTTTTACAAGTTGATAGGAAATTTGGTGTGAGACAAATCCTCGAATATGATTGGTCAATACTGTCGCACAGAATATGTGTTTTTCTCTGTTGCTCTCAGAAAAAAGACGCAAAAAGGCAAAAAAAAGTACAATACGTGCTGGTCTGAATTTTACGCGTGTAACATTGAAACTGGGCTTCCTGCCCATAGTAAACGGATCAAGATGGGTAAAAACTAGTCCGGTAATTTTGAAACCAATTCTTAAATTTACCGCTGCCCTTTGATCGATCAATTATTGTTGACAGAACAACAAAAATTCGCCTCCCGCTCTTTCATTTAAATACAACGTCATTTCCCGTTTAATTTCATACTCCTTTTTTAATTTCTTCTTCTTATCAACTCATACTACAATCAATAATTATAATTAAAAATGTCTGGTAGAGGAAAAGGTGGAAAAGGTCTTGGTAAAGGTGGTGCTAAACGTCACAGAAAAATTCTTAGAGATAACATTCAAGGTATTACAAAGCCAGCTATCAGAAGATTAGCAAGAAGAGGTGGTGTTAAACGTATTTCTGCTTTAATCTACGAAGAAGTTAGAACTGTCTTGAAGACTTTCTTGGAAAACGTCATCAGAGATGCTGTTACTTATACCGAACACGCCAAGAGAAAGACTGTTACTTCATTGGATGTTGTTTACGCTTTGAAAAGACAAGGTAGAACCTTATATGGTTTCGGCGGTTAATTCAAAACCCAATTTATATTACTTGATGAATATTATATATTTTATTCCCATCAATTTTGTTTGGGTTTAAAATGGGAGGTCCAATTTAACGTGCTGAGAATTATTAATGGGGTTTTAATTTGGGAATTTTTTTCAATTGTTTAGTTCAGTTTGTCTTTTGATATTGGTATTTTATGTATATTAGTAATTTCTAAATTATTATACACAATTAACTGTAGACATGTTCGAGATTTTCAGTTCACTAAAATAGCGGTTGTTTGGTATCTCAGCCAAAATCCGTCTTGTTCAAAGTTGTTCTTCCTATGTTTGTGGCATTTGTGGCATATGTTTGCAGCATGTGTTTGAGCTTGATCTTTTTTGTGAGCAAAATACAATATTTCATAAGCTGCTCATACCCTATTACAATCATTGTATCCTTCTGTCAACTATCAGTTGAACAGCTATATACTAATAAAGGTATTAAAAGGTTCTAAAAAGCTCATTCTATAGCCTGCTATCTTCCGTTCTTGATTACCACTTCTTTCGTCCAAATAGGCTGTTAGTTTGTTAATCTTATATGTTGTTCTTCGACTAGTTTGATTATCACTACAATATATATTATTTAAAAAATTATCTTACGTTGTCAAACCTTCATTTGAAGATTGTATGAAATTTCCAAACACAGAGGAACAACCTTTAGCTTCAGATATTCATACTTGGGAATGTTTACAACATATTTCATGCTTCATTTGCAATACAATTGACCTATATGGCTGCTTCCGATTGTTCCTACCCCATAGTACCCTTTTGGCATGGCAAAAAAGGTCAGAAAAAGAATACTAAAAAACACTAAACTTTTAATAAACAAGACAAGACTCCCAGAGACGAAAGGAGATTTTACAATTGATAAAGCTAATACGATGGATCAGCAACAGACGACTTACAGAGGTAGCTAGTGTCAATTTAGTTGTATAACTAGAAAATTCGAGAAAACACAAGCCAATCCGTTCGTATTCAACGCACGACTTGTTTTACTCTGTTGAAAATTAATTTTTTTATTTTTTTATTTTTTGTAAATTTTTTGAGTGTCTCGCTTTTGTGTGTGTGTTTAAACAAAGTTTGATATTGTTCAACGTCGTATTCTAAATATCTGCGCTTACAGAGATATTGAATCGGAGGCATTTCTAAAGGGGTCCCATATATTCTGAAAGATAAAATTGTTGCTTTCAGACCGTTGTCAGGGTTTTGATATAGGATCGGTTCATATAAAATTTGTCACCTATTTTTTTTTAAAGGTTCTAGTGATACGTTATTAGAAAAGGATACTGAGGTAAGAGATCTAGCAGATAGGCATTCTTTAGTTTTCGATCTAAGTGAATTCAGTCTATGAGCGACCAGGAGAAACATCTCAGCACCAAGGAACTTATAGATGATACCATCAATCTCAATGAAGGTATCGATCTTTATCCGGAGGTGATGGATCAGACTTCCAATCAATTGGCTATGGCAAATTATCGCTCTCACAACAGCGGTAGCCAGAATTTACCCTTGCTATCAGAGCCAGTTATACCTATGGGGAATATGACCATTCAATTGAAAGATGAGCAAGCAGAAAATGATCACGAGCTTGTAGATGATAAGGCATTGACGAGGTTGACTCAAGTACCATCAAAGATGAAAAAGCCAAAGAGCAAGAAGCCTCCATCAGGACCTAAATCAAGACCTGCATTTGTCATGAAGATATGGAATATGGTGAATGACCCGTCTAATGAACAATTCATAAGATGGCTGCCCGATGGGAAGTCATTTATTGTTACCAACAGAGAATCATTCATGAAGTATATTTTGCCCAAATATTTCAAACATAATAACTTTGCCAGCTTTGTGAGGCAATTGAATATGTACGGTTGGCATAAAGTTCAAGATGTCACTACTGAGTCGATACACAGTTCTGGATCTGGTAATCAGGAATCCTGGCAATTTGAGAATGCAAACTTCATCAAGGACAGAGATGATTTGTTGGACAACATATTGAGGAATAAATCTAGTAAAGATGAAGATGATTTTGATTTTGGAAATTTAGTGACTGAATTAAAATCAATAAGAATGAATCAAATTGCTATTGTGGAAGATTTG
Organism: Nakazawaea ernobii; assembly: GCA_030567655.1. Lineage (NCBI taxonomy): Eukaryota > Fungi > Ascomycota > Pichiomycetes > Alaninales > Pachysolenaceae > Nakazawaea > Nakazawaea ernobii. The sequence goes on along the minus strand of JAJLSN010000601.1, from coordinate 54,629 downwards.
AGAAGGATAAGGGGAGATAATCAGTTGTTGTGGGAAGAACATTTCGCAGCTAGGGAAAGACACGAAAAGCAAACACAAGCATTGGACAAAATAATGAGGTTCTTACATCAAGTTTATGGAAATGGAAATAGAATCGAAGGTGCAAGCAATTTCAATTTTGGAGATTTGGTTCAAGCTACACAAGGTGCATATTATACTAACGAGACTCCACAAGCAATGCCACTGAATCAGTCACCACAATCACAGCCGATAAACGAAGACTTCTTTGAAAAGCCAAGGTTGATGCTTACTGAAACTGCCCACAAGAGAAGTCCATCCGGAAGTTTTTCAAATGGTCCGATTCAAGAAATAACGAGTCCAATGGATAATTCCTCCGGCAAAAATAGCGTTGCCACTCCTGGTTCAACTACCTCTTTTAGAAACAGTCATCCATTGACGCATGAACTTATGGACAACGACAACTTACATGGTATTGCCCCATCACCAAGGGCGCTATTCCCAGAGTTAGCCCACCCACCACTGTCAGCCCCTACACCCGCAGCTGATACAATAGGAGAACTCAATAATTACAATTCACAGTTTTTGTCCGATCCAGTATATGTTGGTACAATAGAGGATAACATCAAAGAGCAGGGTCAGAAGATTCAACAGATTACAGACTTGATAATGAAGCACGCTGGTACCAACAATGAAGGGGATCTGAAATATGAAGAGTATACCCCTAGTGAAGATTCAAATAGTGCTTTCAACGTTGAAGAATTTTTGGCGCCAACTCCTCAAGAGTTTCTGTCTGAAGAAAATTATAATAATAACAATATTAATAACAATGAACAATTGTTTGTTCCAGAAACTCCCTCAATCGATGGTAGTGTTGTTTATGGTTCCACTAAAAGGAGTAATCCAGATGATTTTGTTGGAACCATAGATGAAATCGTGGATGAACCTGAAAACAAACGAAGAAGAAGTGGTAAGAAGTCAACTAATTAAACTCGGTTTCTCAATCAAACAATATTAGAAGTGGTTTGCAACAAACACAGTGGAAGGTTTTTGCTTGTTGTTATGTGTTTTATTTTGTTTTGCTGTCTATTTTATTTCTTTCAATTCATTTCTTCATGTATTTTTTCTATTAGATTACTCTTCAACATAAAATCTCATCGTACTTCGGCTTTGTTGCCTTTATATTGTAATTCATAAAACATAAAAACATACAACTGCTTGAATTCAATAATATACACCAAAATTTTTAATAATACATAGATATAGATACAAATAAATTTAAAACCATATAGTGGCCAACTGTCAATCTTTCCAAATTTAAACGCCTTCAAGATTTTTAAAAAGGATCCAAATTAGAGATCAAAATATCCAATAACAGATCTTCGTCGATATCATCATCATCTTCAAACTTCAATTTCAGACTTTTCAAAATTCCATTGCCGTTGCTGTTATTAGTAGTGGCCATAGAGGCATTATTTTTAAACTTCTCAATATCATTTTCATCGTTGATCTCATCGTTATCGGTATCAACTCCCAGTGCCATACCTCCGTTGTCATCAAGTGACCCTTTAAGGCATAATTTCATCAAGTGTTTGTATTTGTCTATTTGGAAATTCTGATTAGAGGCAATTGTCGAGAGCATCTTATCGACTAAATGACACCTTCTATATTGGAATAAAGTCAAGGAAATGATATTCGAGATGGTTTCATCTGCATCGGATTCATCATCTTCCGGCTCATCATCTGACTGATCAATTATTTCTCGCTCAGAAATCTGCACCAATGTTGCTAAGTCCTTTGATTGTGACCTTTCTAATAGTTTTTTGAAAACGGACTTGCGAATTTCATACTCCTTTTCCTTCAACAATTTGACTTGTTGAATTTCTCTAGATTTTTGCAAATTTCTCCCAGCTTCATCTATCTCCTTTGTTAACGATACCATCATTGACTTTATTTCATTAATCTCTTCCTCTTTCAGTTGTAACTCATTATCATAAGCGTTTGCCAAATCGTCTAAACCTTCCATCATTTGATTTGAGACAACTTGATTGGCTTGAATCGCCAGCTCAGAAAAATGTGGTACCGGCATTATACGTGGAACCGAAGTGGTCAATGAAGCAGAAGTCAAATACAGATTGTTGTTGAAGTTTTGATAATATGGGTTTATGCCAGGTTGATGTGATTGAGGTTGTGATAATTGAAAATGTTGAGTTTCTTGGAAAGTTGATGATGTCGAACCGGATGGAATCAACTCATTTTGCAAAAAATCTTCCACCCTTTCCCCTGATTTATTGGGCACATCAATCCTTGCTCCATATGCGATCAATATCTTGAGATACTTTTTCACATTATTCTTCGAAACCAAATGCAAAGCAGTATTACCATCGTTGTCTTGCTTGTTTACATAGTTTACCACTGTATCACGGGGGTAGTACGCTGATATTTTCCCCAACAACATTTCCATATAATATCTGGCTGCATTTAATCGAATCTTAGAATTGGTAGAGACCGCTGTCAAATGTAATATGGTCTTCCCATCTTGTGATATGCTCAATAGACTTTCTCTCAATAATTCCAATAATTTGGCAAAAGTTCTTCTCTCGTACGGGTTTGTAAAGAGTACTGATCTCATAATTGGTATCAACCCATCATCATTGAGAGCATTGGCATTCGCTCCACATTTCAAAAGAGTATCGGTGATCCTCAAATCACCAACAGCACAGGCCCAATGCAAAGCGGTATTATTTTCCTTATCAACCCCATGATTAATATCAAAACCTGGCGGTGGATGAGAAAGAAATTCTGGTAACGGAGTGTCTGTAAGTCCGTCATCAGGAGTATGAAAGTATTCTAGCAAACTGTTTCTATAAGGGTAGTACCACGAAGGGTGATCCTCTTCGTCTGCTTCATCTTCTTCATCTTCTTCATTTTTCATAGCGTACGAGTTGATATCGCTTTGAGACCCATCATGGGAAAGCCTACCCTGTTGCTGCAGGTGAACTTCTCCATTATATCGTTGAACTCCGGTTGACAATTTGCTCGTTTGAAAAGACTGTTCTGGCGATCTCAATGCAGCTGCCAAATCGCTATCACTCATGAAATCGCTTGGCGACGATGATGGATGGTGTACGAGATGCTCATCTATTCTATCAGGAGAGTACAGTGGTTGGGGCTCACTGAGATAGAAATTATTATTATTCTGTAAGCCTCTATCTGGCCTCGGAAGGTTATTTATTATTGGTGGTAGTTGTGGCGGAGGAGAATAGTCAGGCATGGATTGCATGGACTGCAGCAGCAGCAGCAGCAGCAGCGATTTTGGAGGCCTTCCTCTTTTCTTTGACGACAGCTTGGATAATGGATCAGTCTTTGTCACTTTAGTCAATGGGAAACTGGCCATCTTCTTAGCTGATAAGGGTTTATTTGGTACCGCAGCTTTAGCCAGTCGTTGATTGAGATTTAATGACAGCAACTTGGCCGCTTTTGAGCTTGCATTATGATGTTTTGGTGCTGGTGGTGGTGACTGAGAACCTTCTTCCCTTTTGAAGCTGAAAATCGGGGCTAATATCAGGTCAACGTTAAATTCATTGGCTATCTCTAAAGCTCTCTCCAAAGGAACCCAAGTACCTTGATATTTACCATATCCACCTTGAACTTTCTCGTGTATCCCGGTCTGAACATCTTTCTCCAAGATCCTGGTTCTTTTGGCCTTGGGGAAGTTAGCCACTTTGAGAATGTGAGTAGCATTGACCCAACCGTCTGACTTTCTTCTCATAACCGAACCATTCGGAGTAATAAATTCGTATACAGGAACATTGGAATAAGTAGCTGAGTACACTTGTTGTGACTCTAGAGGCTCATTGGAAAGCGGTCTAGTAGCCATTGCTCGATTAATTGCTTGACGACTTGTTGTTGTTGTTGTCGAAGCTATATAGTCCTCTGGTTATTATGAAATTTTTTATCGTTTTTTTTGTTTTTCCTTCTGTTTCTGTATTTCGTTCTCTTCTTTTGATTGACAATCTTGAACAGGTAAGATCATCAACAGAAGATATTGCCATGCCATTAGAGACTGATCTCTTTGAGCAATTCGAAATCTACGTGTTTCGAGAAGACACAATAAATGTGAGCAGGAGAAAATGTGGAGGATGGGTACATGTGCACAAGTTTTTAGGAGCTCTTGATGAAGATTTGCATAGAACGTTTTTAGACACTTTGAGAAACAATTCAAAGGCATTGGAGATCAAAAGTTCTACGAGTAGGTTCAGCGGGTTCTGGACACCATTGGAAACCGCTAGAGAATTGCTGCAAAAGTTCAATTTACTGACGAAGGTGGCACCCTTGTTGGACTTTGATCGAGTAGCATCTGTTGAATATAACGGGGTGAATTGTTGGGAAATGTTTGTCACTGTGCGAAAAGATATTCAAATCAGAATACTTAGAAGACAGGACAACCATTGGGTCAACATGTCCAATATCTTTGATTTCCACAACTTATCATGGAACTCCAGGTCACAAGCTACCACGGGAGTGATGACAATCCAGAGGGAATTCCAAAAAAAATACGATGGGCAGTATGTGGTACAAAACGATCCAACACTTCTAGGAGGTGTTTGGGCACCTTTGGATGTTGCAAGGGAGTTTTCAAACTCCAAGAATGTATCAAAGAAATTGTTGCCGATACTCGATTTCAATAAAGATCAGTCTCCCTCAGATGTAATTAGTCTGATACCTTTATCTAAAGACGAAAAGTTTAACGCAGAGAACTTCGAGTGGATTCCTGAAAAGGATTATTTTGGGTATCCTATGACATTTGAAGTACCTGGGTTGAAACACAGACCGAAGTTGACAGATTTGGTTGTCGCAGTGAGGATAAATATACCTGCCAATAGAAAAAAAAAGAACAAGACAAGTGTAACTGTATCTCGAAGGTTATCAGATGATTTTGTCAATGCCAGTAATTTGATCAAAGCAGCTTGTGCTCTTCGGATTTCGGAGCTCAATGACCGTTCAGAGAAAGACCCATATTTTGAACTCTCAAATGAACTTTATTTTCTACAACAATTGAATAGATGTAAGTTCGTCGAATCTGTTACACATGATACAAAGAGATCTTTAAATGGAAAATGGGTACCCCTCCAGTTTGCGAGAGAATTACTTGCGGAAATTCATCTTAAGAGCCTGTTGGCTTCAAAGTTCACCCCCATTTTATACGATCCAAGCATCAAAGAAGTTGAAGTCGATCAAGATGAGGTTGAGATTCTACCAGACCTTCCTGTAGGATTTCCATTAAAGGAAAGTGAAGTTATAGATTTACTTGATGACCAATCGCAAAATGGTATAAAAGAGGAGAATAACTCCAGGGCTCAGCAAAATGACTCGTATTCAGAAGACGATCAAGACTTGATAAGAACTCTGCCACGCAGGTCAAGATCAAATATTAGTTCTCTTTTCAATCTGACAGATGATGAGGATGTATCAACTGATGAAGAGGACGAGGACAGCCTGGAGGAGAATGGTAATCAAGAAGATGATGAACGACATCTGGTCTCGAAGTCTGTCGTATTACAAAGAGGAAATCAAACATCCACACAGAGCGCAACAGCAACACCAAATTTAACCCAAATGAGCTTGTCTGAAAAAATTTCCTATGTTGGGAAAGAAATGAACATCATAATGCACAGAACCATGGTATCTGCAGCCGAAAGTAATAAGCTAGATAAACTTTTGAAAATATTGGAAGATATTGATAATTTGAGTGTGAAAATGCTTTCCAAGACTACTATTCTTGACTCTTTGAACAAGATCAAATCAAATTACGGATTAAGGCAATTCGAGGGAAGAGTGAGTGCTTTGAAGCAATCACTTGTTCGTGCTAAATCGAGGGCTGAAGTTGCAAGCAATGTGCCTAGGTTCAACAAGAGAGTATATGAGGAGGCTGCAGGTCCTGTAAGCAATAGTACAATTGAAGAGAGCTTTTCGAAAGATTCAAACGGAAAACAAGTCAGATTTGAAAATATAAATGATGACAGTAATAGTGACCAAGGTATCGTTAAGCAACTGAAAGAATCAAGGTATATAAGCGATGACGTCTTACCATCAGACCAGCGGTCAGATTGGAACCAACGTTCAGTTCCGATGGAACCAAAGAAAACAGCGCAGCTCAAAGAACGGGCAAGGGAAACTGCTGAATCAAAGTTCAAGAAGCATAAACCGTACACTGATCGTCCTCCGCCAACCAGAAACGCCAACGTTGAATCAAAATCAAGGGATAGAGGCACCACTGATACTTACATAAATCGTGCTGCTTTTGAGGAACCTAAAAGGGAAATCAAGAGAGAACCCAAGAGAGAGCCCAGGAGAGAGCCCAGGAGAGAATCGAAGAAAGAATCGAAAAGTTATCAGACTAACAATTCGATCAAAAGTGTCTATGATTTACAAGATTTCAAAAGATTCAAGCCCAATCTTGATGAAGATGTTTTGGGAGGCCAAACTGGTGAAGAAGAAGAAGAAGGAGATGATGATACCAACTTAGGTGATCCTACAAAGGCCATCTGTTTACGTTATAAGGAGTTGAATAATTACAATGATTATTTAAAGCATCACATGGTTCATATCTCAAGAAAGTTGTTGAGTGACTCAGAGGATGGCACTTGGCTTTTCGATAGGATGGCTATATTCCATTCGGAGCGCATCAAGAGAAAGAATCTGTTTCTTGCTGGTCAAGACAGCTGAAGTTTTTGCTAATTACTTTTTAATCTTTTAGAACCCCATTTTTGTAACAACATTCATTGTATAATAACACATTTATAGCCGGGAAGCAAAACGACGAAAAAAAAATAAAAAAAATGTAATAGATTCTAGGAGAAGTTGAATTGATCAATTAACATCTATAGGTATCTTCACCATAACTTCAGGATATCCAATATCCAATAAAGCCGATGGCATCACCAATCAAAAATTTAAAGCTCAATGAGGAGCAGATTTTCATCAAGCTTCCTTCAGCCAATGGCAAAGGTTTATCGGCTATCGTAACTTCACCACATGCGTTATTCCACGAGGATTTTTATGCCCAGGGGTATGAGCCTTTCACACATAAGATGGTTTTGATTGTTCATGGTAATGGAGGACATAAGAACTACTGTTATCAATCTATCTTAGCTGAACAATTACTGAGTGAATTGGGTACATTTAGTGTTCGATTTGATTTTAGAAATTGCGGGGATTCACAGGATAACGAAAATCCAGAGGAGGGCAGAACCATCGAGCAAGATGTAGATGACATAGATGCGGTGGTCAACTTCTTCACATCAGGACTGTACAGGGATATTGACTTTTCCATCTCGAGTATTGTTGCCCATTCCAGGGGCTCTGCTGCCATGTTTTTATGGGCTTTAAAGCAACAAGAAATCTTTGAAACTAGCAATGACAGCACTGGTATCTTGGTACCAAATCTTATCAATTGTGCAGGGAGATTTGATTACCGTAAGCATTTAACAAGGGTGAAGAACTCCAATCCGTCGTGGGAGGATGATGGTTTTTATGAGATGAAAGGCATTTACAGAGATGGCGAATACAAGACTATAACCATACCTAAGAATGAAACATTGAATATCGCAGCAATAGACCTTGGTAATATTGGATCATTAAATACAAGCGTCTTGAGCATTTATGGACTAAGCGATACAGCAGTTCCTATCGAAGATTCCGCCCTGGTTGCAAATATCTTAGGGGATAAGCACCACTTGAAGTTTATAAGATATGCTGATCACAATTATTACGGAACGGAAAAGACTCCTGGAACGGAACTACCCATCAACTCGAAAGGGAAGTACAATTACAACTATTCGGTGGCAGATTACATTTGTAAATATTTATCTCACGTGAATGAGATATCAAGATTTTACTCACGTAACAAAATTATTTCTACTGTTTCAAGATGGAAGGAAGTTGAAGGTATCGCTAATTTCCGAGATATTGGAGGGTGGAGAATATCTATGGATGAATACGTTAGACCAAATTACGGGTTTCGTTCAGCTTTACCTAGTAAAGTTACGGAAAAAGGTAAACGAGCCATCAAGGATTTGAACATCAAGGCCGTATTTGACTTTCGATCAGTTGGGGAGTGTCGTAAAGATGGTATATTAGAAGTAGAAGGAGTAGAAAGGTTTCATGTGCCGGTTGTAAAGGAGGAGGGAGATGGGTCTCCAGAGGCATTGATGTTACACTACAAAAATTTGATAACCTCGTGGGCGACATATAAAGACATTTACAGAGATATGCTAAAGCAAGGGTTGAATTCTTACAAAACTGTTTTCACATTCATAAGGGATCATCCAAAAGATGGTTTCTTGTTTCACTGTTCTGCAGGAAAGGACAGAACTGGTGTCATGGGGATGTTAATATATTTGATTTGTGGATTGGATAACACCACCATATCCAAAGAGTATGAATTGACAACTATTGGGTTGAAGCCTATGCACCCGCAGATGAAAAAGGATTTTCTGAGGACCTTAGCAAAATATGGTGATCATTTACTGAGTTTTGAAAAATCACTTTCTATGGGACGTGAAAATTGGTCGGTGGAAAAAGATGGTTTCGATAACATAGTCTCCAGTAGATCCGAAGCAATGCTTGCCACCATTGATATGTTCAAAAAAGAATTTGGAGGCATCAGCACGTATTTGAGGAGCATGGGCTTTGATGATAATGATTTGGGCACAATAAGGGCCAATTTGACCATAAATAGATCTTCTTTATAATTTAAACTCTCTTATCTTTAAGCCCTTTTTGACTAAATTGACTAATTTGACAAAAAATCAAAAACAAAAAAACAAAAAAACAAAAAAGAAAAAAAAAATTGACACCATAGTAAGAGATGATTATCATCAATGGCAAAAAATGGCCATACCCAGGGATACCGAATCTGCTGAGAGCCCTATGGATGAGGGTCTATTGAATAGTTCCACATACATGAGGCAAACGTCTGACTCCTCTACAGGGAGTTCGACTGAACATCGGAAATTCAAGAAACGGCATACTTTTGGGGTTTACCCTTGCGATAATCCCGGATGTAACAAAGTTTTCCAACGATCTGACCATCTCTCAAGACACAAGTTGATCCATGACTCATCTTCAAAGACGTTTGTTTGCTCTTGGGCTGAATGTGGCAGAAAATTCAATAGGTCTGATACAATGAAATTACATTACAATCGTCACTTGAAGAGATTACAATCCAAAGCTGCGGTCACATCGGCAACGTCTTCCCCTTCTACACCTGAGATGCAAAATTATCCTCAAAAATGTGAACAGAAATCATGGACAAGACTAGAGAATCAGGGAATAATGGCCAACAGTTTGCCAGGTTCAAATATGCAACAAAGTACAGTTTATAAGGCTGAAAATGGTATGGTTGACGGTGAGTATCGTGAATCAAAAACGTCCAATCTGAATGATGCAATGCTCATAACGAAGGGAAATAACTTCGCTGATATAAAAACAGGTATCCAAAGGTCGGAGCTGTCTTTACAACCATCTGATATTTTGAATTTCTTGTTCCCAGAAGGGGCGGCTGCTTCAAACGGAGATTACACCCCAACAGGTTTTACCGAGTACGTTAGTGGTACTAGAGAAGATTTCATTTCAAACACAAGTATCGAACAACACTTATACAGTTTATTTGATCCCTCTCAGGATTTACTTTTGAATAAAATCTCCAATTTCCCCATGCCACCGACAGATTTAACAACATCAATCACTTCACAAACATATATCGACCAAAATGTTATTCAAGAAATGATAGCTACTATACCGAGTTTGGCTCTTAACCCTGACTTTCATATTGCTCTGTTACAAAGGTCGTTGAAGATTTTTTGGAGTTTATTTGGGTACCGGTTACCCTTTTTACATAAAGCATCATTCGATTCACGAGAGGAGCAACCGATCTTATTGTTATTGGCAATGATTATGATGGGTGCAGCATTAAGTTATACGACAGATAAATTGGAAACTGCCTTTGTCAATCCGCAAAATTTGGCTGATGAGATTGCAATTCCATTAAGGTGGGCAATTTTTCAAGCACCTGAATTGACATCACCAAAACCATGGATTATACAAAGTTTAATGATTTTAGAAACTTTTGAAAAACACATGTCATCAAGGGAGCTTTTTCAAAGGTCTTCAATCCATCATTCAACAAAAGTTCAAATATTAAGAAGAAGTACAACACTTGGTGGTGACCCATATAGAAAGGACAATTTTGAAGCAGAGACTTTATTGGCAGTGAAAAATAAATCAAGTCATTTATGGAAAAAATGGATTGAACTGGAATCTATGAAAAGGTCTGCGTATGCCACGTTTGTCATTGATGCCTATAATTCAATCTTAACAAACCAGCCTATCGCGTTATATGCTCATCAATTAAAATTGTCATTACCATGCAATGCAGAATTATGGCATGCTCCAAGGTTTGATCAAGATTTGTTAAAAAATTTTGAGTCGAAAAATCAATCATATGTATCAGCATTTGTGGAAATGATCAATGAAAAGGATACTTCATCTCTTTATTCATCATCGGCTGTACTTCTTTCTGGCTTAGTAACGTTGATTACACTTTTCCAAAACACAAGCTCTATGAAATTTCCCGTGAGTATAGTCAATGAAAGTTGGAGAGATATGTTGACGTATTGTTTAGAAAGTTGGCTAGTCAATGTAAGAGGAGGGTGTCGCACAATACCAAATCTTGCACGGAAAATTGACATCAGTTCCGAACTCAATGCCACCTCTCATTATTTTTTACCTAATGATCGTCGTTGCAAATTCCCCATATATCATTTAGCTCATGTTACATTGCGACTTTCCAATTATGATTGGATGACATATTCAGGATCTCCATTGTTGACAAATGTTCGAGCCGAGTATACAGATTTCGATACTGTTTGTTTAAGAGTACGGAAATGGTCTTGTAGTAAAGAAGGTGGTGTCAGTGTGGTGAATGCCTATTTACTGTTGATTGAAACTCTACTACCTTCTGAAATGGATGATCCAAAGACATTCATGGAATATCATCCAAGGCAAGATCTGCTTTTTGAAAGACCATATTGTATTGGACAATTAGCGATAATAATATGGTGTTATAATTTTTCATCAAAAGGCCCAGAAAGTGGATTTTTAGATAATGAGATGAATTACACCTATTATTTAAATGATCTGTCATCTATTGATAAACATGTTAAAGAGGATGGATACACATATTTAAACAGAATTAAAGAATTATTTCGAATGGAGGATATGAGATTTGATAATTTGATACATGACGAAATGTCAACTGATGACTCCAAGACACCACTATCAATAAGGACAAAATTATATCACAAGAGAATTTTAATGTATGCCAATGCCTTATCATGTTTAAAAAATTCTCATCACATTGGTGGACTCATGTTGTTACTTTCCAGAATGTATTCTAAATGCACCAATTGGGATTTATGCCTTGAATTATCCAGATTGATGAAACATTGTCAATCACGTTCAATGGGTAATAAGGAAATCAAATGCATGAACATGTATAGTAGTTATTAGCAAATAACAAATAAAAAAAAAACTAATTTCCTGGATATTTAGGACCTATACAAATACCAGGTGGGTCACCACTCAATGCATCATGTACAACAACCCCAGCTTGCCAATATTTTGCATGATTTTTGAAGAAATCTTGCCAACTTTTGATATCCCTCAATGCCTCTTGTAAATCCACCACACCTCTTAAATCATATGTCAATTGATCCTCTTTATGGAAACATCCATTATGAAACAGTCGTGCACTATCCTTTCCGGCAAAGACGTTATACGCCCCACCAGGACCATACGTTTGCCTCGATGCCGTCACGTCGTACACTAACCCATTGATCCCAACGTATATAGGCAAAGCGTCATCTGTACCATTATACATTGACAATTCATCCATAGTTAAATTCAAAGACGTTTGCAACGCCACGTGTTTCAAAAAACGTGGATTTGTGTATTTCAGTGGTGGCTTATAACCCCATGTAGTGGAGGAAGTGAACCAATACGATAGAAAAGCGTTCAATAGTATGATTCCGCCTAGTACTCTAAACACATCCATTATTCCAAATTTCAAACCATCATCATAATAGTCGTTCTGCTTTTTCTGCTCCTTCTGCATTTCCCTGTACGTGCATGTACCTCACTTAGTAAACGTTCAGATCCTGATGATCTATCAATCTAATCTGTACTAATAAAATTGTGAATAATTTATTCATCTGATGACCTGAGATTTGATAATTTGTAAACGACAAACAACGGTTTGTTATAATATGATTTTGGAACAATTATACTGCCAACTACGGGATGCAAGTCACTTCCATTTCGCTTTTTGCAGCAACATGGATTACCATTCAACGATCCCTTGAACTTTGTTTATTCTTTGTTCAATAAAGAAAGGGTGTGTCTGGTTGTAGAAATATGAAACAGCCCCAAATAAAAGTTTGAACTCTCATTTATAATAGGAAGATTTAACACCCTTTGAATCGGCTATATAGCTTAATTCATCTTTTTTATTAGTGTCGCAGCTACTGCAGCTTGACTCATCTCAAAACAACTATCAATTTGAACATGTTTTTGTTTTCAGTGTAGACATTCCAAGTCGTCTTACAATTTGGTGTCACGATAACACAACAAGTGTGCTGATTCAATGGGATAGCCCCTATTTCAGCGAATTATATATACTAATCTACTAGTTCGGAAAATACTTAATTCGCAACTACAAATTTGACTGAAAGACAAAGTCTCATAACTATCTTCATATTGGTGAGTACTTAATATATTTCAACTTCAAATAAGTATCAATTTGAATATGTTTTCATTTTCAGTGTAGAAGTTGAGATTATGGTACATCTAGCATCTTCTTTCTCATCAATAAACATTATTTCCAAATTACTGTATGCGGATGATTAGAATATATTTACACGCCTTCTGTGTACCACTTAAACCTACACCTAGACTCTTTTTTTCAAGTGTCTTTTTGTGAAACATACAGCCATGGAATTGACGTAGAACTTCGATGAGGGCTTAAGAACCATGAATGGTGCTTCCTATAGCAAAAACTAGATCTTTTTTGGCCTTATAGGTCGGTGTATACATGCTCAAAAATGACGACTTTTCAGTGTAACAATGACTCAAGAAGACCGTTTATAGTCGTTTTTAGTTCAAAACGTCTATTTGTAGTGATTTTATTATTTTTCGTCAAAAAAACGAGTCTAGATTGACAATAATTTTACCGTTTAATAATTAGCAAAAGGCGGCCAGATGTGCTCTAGGGTCTTATCTTAAATAGGAAATTTTGAGTAGCCCCAAAGTGAGAGCAATACAGTGAATCAGCTATTCCAAATAATCCAATCACAAGATTCCGTATGTGACTTATAATCAATATTTTATGCCTATTGAAACAGTTATTAACCATTTGGTATTCATAAAGGTGTCAATTTGAATATGTTTTCATTTTCAAGGCAACATTTTGAAAGAATACGTCGATTTAGTACACCATTTTTTTCCCCATATGCTGAAAAAAAAGGTGAGCCGCCCCCTCCAGCAGCAATAACGTCATCATCCCCCGTTTTGGACTATGCAATTTTTATTCAACCAATGGCTTTATATAAGGTCTACCACGGACGGGGTGTGGTTGAGAGGAAATATCTTCAGAAGGTCTACCACGGAGCCGTGTAAAGTTGAGAGAATGTTGAACCTTAACCAAATAGCGGTAGGTACCCTTTTATTAGAACATATAACCAGGTTGTTGAGTTTAGTTCAACTACTCAATTGAAAATATCATCATCATCATCACACATAAGATAAAGAGATAAAAAAATTATTGTACACTATTACTATATAAAAAAATATATGTATATATGGATATTTGATTTGAATTTGATTCAGTTTGATTATATAAATTCATTATCAAATGGGTACTGATCCACATCGCGAGCACCTAAATCAAATGGCAGATCGTTATCATTATTCAAAAGCAAATCACTCCAGAATTCATCATTCAATGCATAGTATGAAAATTCTAAATCGGCATTGTTATCAAATTGAGTATTCGCTGCTGCTGTTGATGTTGTTGTAGTAGTACCAGTGTTACCAGTAACAGCAGTACCGCCACCGCCAGTAGCAGTGTTACCACCAGGAGGCGTTACATGATCAACATTACCATTGTTACCATTATTGGTTGAATTGTTTTTGATGGTGGTATTATTACTACTATTATTGTTATTAATGCTATTGTTGTTATTATTGTAATTGTTAGTATTAGCATCACCACTAATATCTGAACGTTCATCACCGGTTCTTGCCAGTTCTGCAGCTTGTGACAAAATATGTAAAGATTGAACTTCTCCATCTTTATCCCATTTGACATTTGGTGTAGAGTTCATATTATGTAATTTATCAGAAATCAATTTTTGTAATTGTGTTGAATATGTTTGACTGAATAATGCAATTACCAATCTCATCTTGTGTAAGAAATTGTTTGCAGGATATTTAACTGAAGAATGATAAACATTGATAGCAAGCATTTGAATTCTTTCAATGGAATCACGGGGGAAATGAGTACACTTTGATAATGATGGAACACTAATCACTAAATATCTTAACCTCAATAACATACCTGCCGTATATATTACTCTTGAAGAATGTAATAATGGCATCACAGTTAATTCTTCTAAACTTGCCAATTTCAGTTCCTCTAATGCAGCAATACATGATCTTGAACATTTATCAATAGATGAAATAACCAGAGATGAAACCGAAGTTGGACCCTGTGTTGAAAAAAGTTTTTGTAGAGCAGGTTCATGAAGATAAGCTTGCACTGAATAATAATAAGATATTAAACAATGATCATCTCTTGGAATTTTGGCCTTGATCAATGACAAGTCTCTTTGCAATTCCGAAGTGATATATTTCAATCTATCCGGTTGCATAAATGCACTATCAGTTGGTTCTGAAGTTCCATGAACTATAAAATGAATTCTTTCCAACATTCTATTCAATTTACTTAAAACGGAAATCTTTAAATCACCAGGATCATTTGTCGATTCCATAACTTCACAACATTCCTCTAAATAAGCCGTCCAATAAACCTGTATACGACGTCTCAAAAATAATGATATACTTATTGAGGTGAAATAAACGGTCAATAATAAACGACGATATTCTAAACCTTTTGGATTTTCAGAAACTTCAGTCTTTCTAACCGATCTTTCTTCTTTATTATAGAAAAAGTAAGCTCTACCTGTGAGACCTAAATCATAAACCATGGAAACACAAAGTGAATTTATCAAATGATAACGTCTATGGTGAAACAATTCAGCAGAAGTATACCAAGCACTTAACAAGATCAAACTTTTCAACAATTCTGGAGTCTTATTACCAATAATCATAACTTCTGTTGTTATCAGTCTCATATTACATAAATCAATATCAACTTGATTTTCTAATGATGGACTATCCTTTGGTGTTAACACAGCGGTAACAGTGATAATAGTGGTGAATAAAAATTTATACTCTTTCCTCATTTGATCAGCTGTCATATTACCAGGAATTTCAATGAATGGATAAGAAGGATACATAACTTCACGATATAATCTTAATCGTTCTTCTGCATCTTCCATGGTTATATATCCTAAATCGACACAATCAAATTTTGTCACTCCATACCTTTTATTGATTAAATCAGTTCTCTTATCGGCAATTTTCATAACTTCTGTTGTTAATTCTGATAAAGAAGCTTTTTGTGTATTCATCAATAATTCTAATTCAGTTCGTAAAACTTGTATTTGATCATCGGTATCACCATTGATCTCATGGGGAGATATTTCAATATTTTCAGGAGTTTGTAAATAAGGTGAGTGATACATGTTACTATTGTTTTGAATTGGTGGTAATGAAACAGGACCTTGAGACAGAGAATTTGACGTTGAATGTGGTGGTGGTGGTGGTAGTGGAGGGTAAGAATGAGGAGTTGTAAACTGACTTGGAGTTGGCGAAGGTTTTTGAATTGTTGAATTTTGTTGTTGTTGTTGTTGCTGCTGCTGTTGCTGCTGTTGTTGGTAAGTGTAACCATTCGAAGAGTTTTGCACTGATTGAGTAGCAGGGGAATGATGAGACATACCGGGTGAAGAATATGTAGAAGAATATGTAGGCATATAAGGCTGCTGAACATTTGAGTGGTGCATATATGAGCCATTTTGCATATTTGGTTGTTGTAGCTGTTGTTGTTGTTGTTGTTGTTGTTGTTGCTGCTGCTGCTGCTGTTGGATATGTTGTTTGGTTAATTCTTCTTCTAAAAATTTGATTCTTCTTTCCAAATGATCCACTTGCGAAGATGGTTTTGATTCGTCATTATTAAAAGTTTGCTGCTGCTGCTGAGGTGTATGTATGGATTGTTGTTGTTGTTGCTGCTGTGGTTGTGGTTGCTGCTGCTGCTGCTGCTGTGGTTGAGGAGTTTGTTGTATGGATTGTTGTTGTTGTTGTTGTTGATATTGAGGAGATTTCAAATCTTGAGGAGGGACAGAAGGACTGGCTTTCCTCTTTCTTCTTCTTGGTTGTGATAAATCAATTTCACATTGCCTACCAGTTTTAGAACATCTAACACATGGACCGGAAAGATTATTTGGATCAAGTGGAGTACATTTTACTTTCAACGAATGACACGATTTACAAGCAACAGATCTTCTCTTGATGCCACTTGACTTTGGAGTGGAATCGTTTGTGATTGGTGTTTGTTGTCCGATACTTGGTGGTATCATTGGACTATTGGCCTCGGCGAACTTTCCCTGAGGCATACGATGAAATAGTTAAAATATGATGTGATAAGTGGATCTTGTCGTGGTGGGAGATATATGTGTAGACAGATGGATAGATACAATATGGTGTCGTGGTGGATATGGATATGGATCTATGAGTGCGTAGCAATGGAGATATACATATATATGCCGTAAAGATGGTATGGTATGGTATTCTTGTTGTTGTTGTTATTAGTATTATCTAAACAACGGCCGATATCTTTTATCTAGAAAAGTTGTTATTTTGTTATTTTGTCTTTGACTTCAATTTTCACATACAAAATACAAAATAAAAAACTCACACTTGACTTGACTAAGCTAAGCCAAACGCGCACACTCTGTTCTGCTCTGTTCTGCTCTCTAACAATAAACAAAACAGAGAGAAAATTTTTTCTGTTTTTTTGTTTTTTGTTTTTTCGTTTTTTGGAGAAAATTTGCGTTTTGCGTTTCAACTGGAACTGGAACTGGAACTGGAACTGGAACATAGTGGCAGGTACGGGATCAGTGCGTATACACAGGGGATTGGATAGGGTCAGGGCCAGGGCCAGGATCTAGACCACACACACTGTACACGGTACTTTTCCAACTCATCTATCTAGCTCTGTATTCTGTATTCTGTATGTTGTATCGTAGTTGGGGAGAGGCCCCATTGAGCGGCTGTGCAGTTAAATGCCACGCACCGTTTGCTGTTGATTCAGTTCAGTTCAGTTTTTCTGTTCAGTTCAGTTTTTTTTGTTCGGTTCAGTTCAGTTCAGTTCAGTTCAGTTCAGGCGGCCGGAGGCAAAGACAGACGGGGGAAAGGCAGAGAGCACCCTGTGTCCTTTTTTGTTTCTGCTTCTGCTTTTTTTTTTTTTTTTTTTTTTTTTTTTTTTGCGCGGGTAACAGCGCACGCTTAAAGCGCCGAACAGGAGGATATAACAGTGCTACTGATTTGACTAACTGTTTCATCTTGCATGTATATATATATGCACACAACATATATATACTTGTTTATAACAGGCTGACAAGCTTCCAAGATTTCTTTTTCTCAAATACAAAGCTTTTACCAAAACTATGAAATAAATGATTAAGATTAATGATTAAAATTCGAATACATAATAAAAAACAATCATGACTTGATGCAAGATCCAGGAATTGGTTTAGTTGAAGGTGTTATAGGTGTTGCTGTTGTGGTAGCAGTAGGAGCAGGAGCTTTTCTGTTATGTTGCATATGACTTTGTACCAAATGTCCAGCTTCTAAAGCACTTAACAATGATAATTCAGCAGATAATACAGCAGATGCAACAATTTTAGCTAATTGTCTTGCATTGGCACCTGGATCTTCAATATTTGCACCTTTAACACCTAATAATTCCAACATTGCATTTTGTGGTTCTAATATAGTACCACCTCCAATGGTACCAACTTCAATCGATGGCATTGACACAGAAATTACTAAATCTCCATTCAGTGATTCATCTAATAATGTAATACAATTTGATGATTCAACGTTTTGTGCTGGATCTTGTCCCGTTGCCAAAAATACAGCAGTTACTAAATTAGCAGCTTGTGCATTAAATCCACCCATTGCACCAGCCATTGCCGAACCAATCAAATTTTTGTTAATATTACATCTAACTAATGATTTAACATTAGATTTTAAAACTTTTTCAACAATTGTTGCAGGAATTCTAGCCTCTGCAACAACTGATTTACCACGACCTTCGATCCAATTAAGTGCAGCTGGCTTCTTATCAATACAATAATTACCTGAAACTGATATAACATCCATATCATCCCAACCACATTCATCAATCATATAATTTAATGAATGATCAACACCTTTAGAAATCATATTCATACCCATTGCATCACCTGTTGTCGTCATGAAACGAATATATAATAAAGTTCCAGCCATTGCTGTCTTGATACTTTGTAATCTGGCAAATCTTGATGTAGAATTAAACAGTTTCTTAATAATCAGTGACCCTTCTTCAGAATCTAACCAAATCTTACAAGCTCCTGTTCTAGCCAATGATGGGAATGATACACATGGTCCCCTTGTCATACCATCTTGTGTCAATACTGTACTTACACCTCCACCTGCATTTATAGCTTTACAACCTCTCATTGCACTGGCAACAAGACAACCTTCTGTAGTAGCCATAGGAATATGATATGGCTTACCATCTATGATTAAAGGTCCTGCAACTCCCAATGGAATTGGAATGAATCCAATAACATTCTCACAACATGCACCAAATACACGATCATAATCATAAAATTTATATGGTAATTTGTTAGAATCAATCACAGGTGCATCAGATAACTTGGCAATTGCCTTTCTTCTAACAACAACTGCTCTTGTAGTGTCACCTAATTGCTTTTCTAATGCATACAAGGGTAATTTACCTCCAAGAACCAATGTAGTAACTTCTGAATTGTTCAATGATTTCAGTTCACCATCTTTCATGATTTTAACCAATTCTTCTAATGGTCTTTGCTCTAATGATTCTTCATCACTTGATGTATTATTACTGTAATCGGTTTCAATCATTTGTGCTTCCTTAATTGCAGAGCCATTATTTATATCCTTAGTAGGTGGTAATACAACTTGTTGCTTATGTCTTTTCCTCGTCAATTTATCAGTTTCATCCTTGGTAATAATAACATTATCAAAATGAGTCCTTGCTGCATTTAAGAAATATATATTAATCGTGACACTTAATGTTGTTATGGCAAACAATAATTTACTGATCAATGGATCTCTTATAGCAGTACTCAATCTCAACAAGATAAACATAAACAAATCTTCCAGCTTAGTAATGAACCCAGCTGGCATGAAATATTCAACAGGCATGATTGTAACAATGGTACCATTGGAACCAACTTTAACATTATTAGCAGCTTGTTTAGATAAACCTAGGGCAATTTGTGATGTAAGAGAACCATCATCAGATGAATCATATAACCACGTTGTACCAAATGCGAAAATATGTACTGCAAAAAATGAAACAATAATGGCAATCTTAAATGAAACTACTCCTGCATTCTTGTGGAAAATTGATAAATTTTGATCTTCTGAAACTAATTCTGCAACATTAGCACTAATACCATCTTCTTCAAGGAAATCTTTCAAATCTAAGGACAGATGAACTTTATTGATCTCTGCTTTTAAACTCAATACTGCAGCGAAAAATGTGAAATTCAAAATCAAATCTAAAGTCAAGATCGCAGTACTCAAAATACAAAAATTTCTTAAACCTTCTAAATGAGGAGCATAAATTGAACATGCAATGAAAGCACCAATGACAATGGAGTGATATCTGATTAATGGCCAAGCTGTGATCTTAACTGAGTCAGCGATAATATCAGGGATGGATTTCTTCTTGTTTGCATTGATAGCTCTCAATATAGGTTTGGTATAATAAACCTTGTGGTTAAACCCAATGGCAGAGACCAAAAATGGTATTCCTTCACTTAAAGTCTTCAATGAAATTTTCAATCCCAAGATCTTATTTGTGAATCCAAGGGCAAATAAAAATGCATAACCTGATGATAAAAGAGCGCCAAATGCTAACCAAAAATTTGAACCAATTTTTTTAAATTCGACAAATAATTGTAAAAAAGTATACCACATTGTTGCATATGCAAGAAATATCAACAAGATATCATAAGTTTCTGCTCCCTTGACAATATTTTCAAACCTGTTCAACAATTGTTTCAAATAATCTGAATATTTACTTGTTCTATTGGAATGTTTAACACTCCATACGATATTATCATCACTATTGGAAAATTTTTCCAATTTGGAAATTTCAGATTGATACTCTTGCAATGGAGTGACAATAAATCTTTCAACAGGTGTCAGACCTTCTATTGAACCTTCAATATATGGAATTGAAGATTCACCACGAGTTTTGAATTTTAAAGGGATAATGGCTAAATGATCAATTTTAGCATCAAAAATGCTTGAATCTTCAACCAATTTCCAATCATCGTAGGAATTTGAACCTGGTGCATGATAATAAGATGTGTTACTTCTTGACAGTAAACTGATTCTATTGACGTAGTCATCGATAATTGATAAATAAACGATTGAAGCTAGTAATGTGATTATGGTTAAAGTCTGAATGGGACGCGAAGATGCTGTCTTTGATAGCCTTGCAATTGGCACTGTGATCAACTTGCTCAACATCTGGTATATATGCTGTTATGTTGTTCTCGTTGATATTTTTATTATGTAAATCTGAATAAAACAAGGGTGATAAAATGCCTCTCCTCCTTTTGAATATGAATTTTTTTGGAAAATTTGCTAATGTTGGTAAGTGACAATAATAAGAATTTTTGTATGGTAACCCTTCTATTGATTTTATATATATATATATATATATATGACAAGCCAATTGAAATCTAATTGAGTATGATGGTACAGTGGTGATACATATAAGTTTATAAATCTCGAGCTCTTTTAATTAAAACGGCCAAAAAATTCAATGTTATACACTTTAAGAATAACTTAGAAAAGGGAATGAAGAATGTGAATTTAGCAACTGAGCAAACAATGATATTCTCAATTGAAACTAGTTGTTAATGAACAGATTATAATCTAAACGAATGTACGGTATGGAAAAGTTGAATGAACACTGCCGAGTAGTTCCCTTTGTGATTATATCTATGGGTGGTTATCGTATGAATCGATGAGACTTGGTGTCGTTTGTTGAATTTTTGAATAACTAAATACGAACAAGAAAAAATCTTTTTGTGTGTGTTTTTCTCTTTCTTTCTCGAAATCTTTTTTTTTTTGCAAGACGCGAATCTAATCTGCCATTCATGATTAGTTGTATACGACAAGGCTAGGCTAGGCTAGGGAGGAACACACACTACACGGATAGCCAAATAGATAGAGAGATGGACAAATGTACACTTACTACAACGATGATATTAATAAAACATAACGAAGTGTCTATTTTACACCTCTTTTTTTTTTTTTTTCTCTCTCTCTCTCATATCTATATATTTTGATTACTGTTATTGTTATATAAAGTGAACATTGTTGATGTCTTTATCTATTTGATGCTGACCAATTTGACATCGAATGTCAATTGAGAGTTGGCTGGAATACCTGGCAATTTTTGCTTACCGTAAGCCATTGGAGCTGGGATGGAGATTCTTCTTTCACCACCAACACTCATACCGGCAACACCAACGTCCCAACCTTTGATAACTTCACCTTTACCTAAGCTGAATACAAATGGTTTACCAGAAGTGTTCTTGTCAAAGACTTTACCATTGGTCAATTTTCCAATGTATCTAACACCAACTTTTTGTCCACCTTTACAAGCTGGACCTTTACCAACAGATCTATCTTCAATGGTGACACCACCGATTAAAGTCTTTGTTGGGAATTTTTTGGCACCAGCAGCAGCAGCTTCCTTCTTTTCATCCTTCTTGTTAACGACAGTGGAACCACTTGGTCCTTGTTCTAATTTTTCGGTGAATTCAACTTTTTTCAGTTCCTTGTTCTTTTTAGATTTCTTTGTAGTTGGTTCTTCAATTTTTTCCTCTTCTGCTTCTCTCTTATTAGCCTTCTTGGATTTCTTCTTACCTTCTTCAATGATTTCTTCAATTTTACCTTCAACGTCTTCAACATCTTCTAAATCATCAATACCATACAGTTCTTCACCAGATAAGACTTCATCTTCATCTGGGGTTAAATCATATTCATCACTATCCAAATCATCTTCATCTTCATCACTGTAATCTTCTTCGGATGAAGAACCATCATATGGATGCTCGATATAATTACCAGTCAAATGAATGGCATATGAACCAGTTGCAACGAAATATACTTCTTCATCTGGGGTGATTGTCAAATCTAAAGTTTGTTGATATTGAACACCTGGTCCTAAAGTACAGACAACATATTCTTCGACATCATCTTCAACATCTGAATCTGAGTCATCTTCAGCATCCAATTCATCATCAGATTCTTCTTGTTCTTCTTTGGTTTCTTTCTTTGGTGATTCCTTCTTTGGAGATTTCTTTGGAGAAGCTTTTGGAGAAGCTTTTGGAGAAGCCTTTGGTTTAACTTCTTCTTCCTCCTCTTCTTCATCAGATCCTTCTGAATCCAATTCATCATCTTCACTTTCATCATATTCATCTTCATCGGCAAAGATACTTTTCTTTAAGATTCTTAAAGTAGATGGTTGTTTAGCCTCATCAACAGATTCTGGATCAACAGCAGCCAAAGTTATTCTGATGGTGACTGGGAACTCATCGTCAATAGCTGGGACTGGTTCGAATGGGTTGACAGCTAAGTTGTAAGTTGATAATGGTAATAATCCTGACATTATATATTGTTTAATATTAGTTCAAGTGATATGGATTGTAATATCTATCTGTTAAAGCTCATCTTGAAATTTTTTTTTTTAAAGATAAAATTTTTTTTTTTTCACTTTGCCTAAAGGAGACAATAGTATGAAACACACGACGATAATACATATAGGGGAGAAATTAACATTTGATAACAAGTGTAGGTGAACTTTATGACAATTACTTTATCAGAGATGAATGATTAGTGGTTGGTCTGGCTTCTTCTTATTTTTGACTTGTTTATTGTTTGATATTAAAATTATGTAGATATATATAAACTAAATAACTTTTTATTTTTCAATTTTGTTGTATGGATTTTATGATATTTTATGATAATTTTAAAATTTCATGACATGTGGTTTGTCACCATGTTTCAAAGAGAATGATGAAGCCAAGTATTGTTTCAATAATGGGGTTGATTTGATTGAAGATAATAAAGCAGCATCAACAGTTTTTTGGTCAGCAATTCTTTCAGCTTTAATTTCCTTCTTAGCAGAACCTTCACCGAAGAATTCAGCTTCAGTCTTTTTAGATTTTGATGATTTTTCTCTGGCAAAGTAAGCAACATCGTATTTGGCTAATTCCAAACCTGAGACATCAACTTTAGTTGAAGTGGCAATAACATATCTGGCGTTAACTCTTCTTAATGGAACACCGTTGATCTTGAATGGACCTGAAACCAACAAAGTGTTATCTTCCAAGTTCTTCAAGTAAACAACTCTCTTACCTCTGAATCTACCAGCTAATAAGATTAAGACGGTACCTGGAGTAATTGAAGATCTCAATTTTTGTGGTCTTGATGATTTTCTAATTTGTTTAGCAACTGGAGCATCTTGGGTTTGATACCATTTTGGAGCCTATTGATAAAAAAATTGTTAGTATTACGTTCTTCCAATTGTTTGTCCTACTATTCAAACCTATGTTTATGTATGAAACACAACTATCGACTCAAAAAAATCCGAAATACGTTTATACATAGTAGTCACGGATCTTTGATCAACCAATCCTTTTGAAAGCTTATCAACTTGACAGTATGCGGTATTACGTTTTGAATGATGTCCATTTTGAATCATGTTGAATCTGTGGAACTCTGACACATTAATGGAAATAGTAGTATCCTTCAGTCTTTTAATGAAAATGATAAACGATAAATGATGAATGATAAATGATAAATAATGAATGAAGGATGATGATGATATAATAGTCCTGTTTCACGAAACATAGGATTTAATTTGGGGGATGTTACTTACTGATCTAACGGCACTCATCTTGTATAGTTTCTTGGGTGATTAGTGTTTACTTTCGTAAGAGTGAGTTCAAACTTTGTATATGAAAAAAAATGGAAAAAAAAAAACTTTGGTGAAGAAAAAAATTTGTCTCCAACACAAAACAATTTCTGGGGCTGTCTGTTGTTGTTCTCACTATGAACCTCTGTGGCAAAATACACGACTGAATTTGATTTGCGCGCGCGCAGTCGGGGAGTTTTGTTAGTACCACAGTTTACACAGCGCACGTGTGTATATTGAAGCATGGCATTCATATCTATTGGGAGAAGGAAAAAGACAGTCACAAAATTCGAAGAGGCGCACGATTAGCAGCAGTAGTAGTACATAGGGGCTGTTTGAAACGATACAATATTATAATGATATACATATAAAAAATAGGTAAATAGATAGATAGCAGCTAGAGAGATACATATAAATTTAATGGGTTGGTTGGTAATTGAAGTTGAGCACGATCGAAGTCTCGTCAAGCGTGGCAACATCCACTTCTTGAGGAACCTCTAAAGGGATTGTAACGTCTTCGTTTTTACCCAATACCTCGCTCAAAGTGATGGTTGCTTTTCCGACATCAACGTGCTTACCAAAAGCATGATGCTCAACAACATGGAATGTCATAGCGTAGGATGGTGCCGCTTTGAAAGCTGAACTCTCATTGTAATTGATAAATCCTTCTTTAGATTTAACACTTCTCGTCTTGTAAAATTCCTTATTTTTATGTTTGCGTTCCTTACCAGATTTAATCGATTCGGTTTCATCAGTGGTATCCTTATTAACTGTGATTTTCACTTGAATTGGATGTTTGGAAACAACTCCATTCAATGATAACACGGTAAGACGACCAGGCAAGAGATCAGGTCCCAGTTGAGAACTGGCTTGTGATGCAGAAGATGAGGATCTTTGATGACCATTGGCAGCACTTGGGGAAGCAGATGAAGAAGAACCACCTCTACCAGACCTTAACGATTGTAAATCATTGCTGTATGGGGAATGAACTCCAGTTCCAACAATAGGAGGTGGTAATAATGTATCATCATTGTTTCTCTTGACATACCCATCTTCGATGAATTCATTACCATCCTCCTGTTGACTTTGGCTTTGACTTTGATTTTGACTTTGACTTTGCATAGAAGTATCAGCCTCTGTAGAGAAAGAGCTTCTTTCATCCATTGAAGCCTTTGGAGTATTTCCTCCCAAGTCTGGCAAGTCATTTTCAATGTTCTTTCTTCTCCTCTTACCACCGAATATACCCTTCACAATTGAACTACCACCTTTGGCTACACCTCCACCAACTGCACCAACAGCACCAACACCAGCACCGGCAATCTTCATTGGAGCACCGGCGATTTCACCGACTGCACCATGACCTGATTTCCCAATTTTTGGTCTGACATATTCAGGATGGAAGATAGCAATGAAATGAACTGATCCTTGTGTGTCCAAGTTAACTTTGAATTCCGTCTCTTCATCTGGTTTCAAGTTGGATAATCCAATTGGGGCTCCACCCAAGTAATCATTGGAACCAGCAACATCCCAATCATAAACATCCACAACAGTTTGAGCTCTTGATCTAGAATAAATTGGGAATGAACATTTTTCATTCCAAACTGGACTTAAAGTTCTCTTCTTCTTATCAGTTTTATAAACCTTGCTGCCATTCATCTTGATGACAGCAAATGGATCACTCTTACCATTACTATCAGCAGATCTCAAATCGATAGCATCCAAAATTTGTAAGTCGATAGTACCAGTATCTAACATTGTTTCAGTTGCAGGTAATTCAACAGCACTTGGGATGTATTCAAACTTCATAATCAGAGTAGATCCATCGATTTGCAAAGGAATATCCTTATTGTAACCTCTATGTAACAAATCCAAGACTTTAAACCTTTGTTCAGCAACAATTTCATTCTCGTCATCAACTTTCTCCTTCTTTGTCACTCTGATAATTAATGAAGAATTTGGTAAATCTCTAATGAATGCATCTTCAGTATCTGGGGCATTGATGACACGACCTTTAGCTCTCGATGAGATGAAGGATGGATATGACAATTCGTCAAGTAAAATTTGAACATAGCCATCGGTTTTTGTAAGCTCAGCTTTTTCGAAATGCATTCCTAATACACCTGATTGATATTTGATTAATTCTTCTAATGGCAATACCTTCTTTTCAGGACCTTTCCGTTCATTTTCTTCAGAGACTTCATACCATTCCCATTCCTTTGGATTTTTCTTGTAAACTTCTTCCAACTTTTCTTGTTCTTTTCTTTCAGCTTCAAGTAATTCTTCGTGTTTAGCCTTTTCCTTTTCCAATTCTTGTAATTCTGTTGGACTATAAACAGGAATCGTTGGAACAAATGAAATAGAATATGATAAATCACCCTTTGGATTCTTGTTGTGCAATGCTAATGGTGCAACAACAACCTCCTTAGCACCATCATATGGAATCCAATATTGGTTTTCGGATTTTTTCACATATTGAGTTAAATCAACTGTATGAGAACCTAATGGTCTATCCTTTGTATTGGCTTCTGCATCCATAACTTCAAAAGATAAATGAGATTTTTCAGTGGAAATTGGAATGTATATGGTCTCTTCAAAGATTGGCTCTAAAGTATTTGGATGGGTTAAAGTTTGATGTCTTTGTCTACCGTTCAACATAACTCTAACATAAGGATCAACTTCACCAATGGCTTCCAAGTTTTTCAAATTTTTAGCAGACCTAAGGTGAATTCTCAAGGCACCAAATGCAGGAACATAGTTGACAGCACTGGTGACACCGGTCAATTGGACAGGTTTCCAATGTGCAGTCAATCTCAATCCACCTTGTGGGGACAATTTGAAAACATCATTACCATCCAAGATTTGGAAAATGATGGATTGTAAATCACCTTCATATTTGGCAACAACAGGGTCAGTTCCAATAGTTGTATAATCCTTTATCAAGATTTTAATATTGGTGGAAGATTTTGAAGTGATCAACGTTTCTATCTCTTCACCCCAATTAGGCTCATTTGTCCTCTTTAAAGTTCTCGTCTTTTTCTGCAATTTATCATCGATGAAAACTTCAGCGTATGGGGATAATTCACCAATCTTGGATGAAGAAGTGTCAATACCCTTTGCTTGATTGACTGTTAATTTCAAAATACCAACCTCACTTTCAGGTGGAGCAGATTTTGTACCATCTTCTAATTCTTCACCTTCTTCCACTGGGAACCATTTCAAAGAGTATTTGAAATGTCCCTTATCCTTACCGGACAATTTCAAAGAAGTATCAATGTTGTCAAAATTGTCTTCTTGTAACAATTCTTGCAATTCAAAACTAGTTGAACCGATCAATTTGTTAGAACTGTGTTCATTGAAATCCCACAAATCGAATTTCAATTGTTGTTCCAAACTGTTAACCAATACGTATTGAGTCTCATTCCATCTTGGAGTCTTAGTGCTCTTCTTGATAGCTGAACGATATTTTTTATCAGGATTATTGGTAGAATTAATTTCGACATAACCATCAATGGTGTCTTTGACATCGGCACCGGCTAATGTAACGGCAACAACACCAATTGCATCATTACCTTGAGCAGCCATCAATTCTTCAACGTCGATATCCAAGGAATTTGGAGCATACAACATTGGTCCTAAATTAGAGTGGATTAAAGAATTGACAAATGATGACAAACCTGGAATCAATGACATGATATCTAAACCCAAGGTATCACCACCAATTGGTTTCAAACCATACTCAATTTGTGGAGGTTCCAAAAATGAAATACTAACCATTTTGATATGAGGAAAATTCAATGACAATTTCATTGTAATTCTCATACGACCAATGAATTGCATATCTTCAACTAAAATTGGTAAATTTTTAGAGACAAAACCTTTACCAACACGAACCCCCAAGGCAACTTTAGGATCGATTTTTTTCTTCAAATCATTTTTAGTCATATTATCTGTCTCATTTGGAGCAAATGAAAAAGCCCAATCCATTTCAACGATATCTTTACCCTTTCTTGTGTAAGATTTGATGGAATCAACAGTTGGAGCCTTTGAACCCAAGGTGAACTCATCCAAGCTCAAATCGTCAATACCAAAACCTGGGGCAGCTCCAGAAAGTACCTGATTAGCCTGAGTCATAACCATTTCAGAAAGAGCTGGCATATAAATGACCCAGAATTTTCCCAAGAAGGAATTCAACCATTCCATAGTCTCTGCAGCTTCATCTAATCTGGCCAGTGCGGCAACTCTTGTCATATCGTCTTTCAAGTTTCTATTGAATCTTCTGAATTCAGCACGATATACCGAAGTGGTACATAAGTATACAAATCCCAAGGTGAAAATACCCCCGCCAATTTTACCCATGAACCAGGCAAAGAAACAAGTACCGATCATGACAACGGTGTTCCAATACAAGTCAGAGAAGAATTTGTCAACGACATAGTTTTGAATCTGTGACGCTTGATCTTGTAAAGTTGACTGTTTAACTTCTTTGTTTTCTTTTCCCTTTGAATCGGAGGTAGCAACATCAGATTTATTAAACCCACCAATTTTCTTCCAGGGGAAATCCTTCACCGTTTGGAAATCTTGAGCATCGAACTTAACGTCTGTCTTAGTAGTGGTTCTTGGGATCGCGGAAGGTCTACCTCCGTCTTGTGGATTGTTCTTGTTTGAAAAGTTAGTTACATTTATCAGTTGTACGCTGCTGAGCTGAGCTGAGCAGAGCAATCTTGATACTTACAGTAGTAGTATTAGTTGACATAGTCGAATGCAAAAAACACAGCTAGTTTGGTCAATGTCGATTTCAATAACTATCTAGTGGATATACGGCGACTCAATTGAGCGATATTCGACTCTTTCCAGATCTATTGTAGATCAACACAGCCCAATTAATTACCTTCAGTGGTGTTGTGTATTATACACAGTATTATTCTATTTGTGTATCGAAAACAAAAAAATTTGGAAAGAAAAAAATCAAAATCAAAATTTCAGAATTTCATCTTAGTGACTGATGTGTCTGCTTTGCATTACGTATGTATGTATGTATGTATGTATGTACAGAGTCAGAAGGACAACTTCTTCTTTCTTTGTGTAACCACCAACCACTCATGCACACTGATGATATCGGCCAACTCACTCAACAAGACAGCACTGAACTCGAACCCTATTCTGTTCAAAGAACTTGAGCAATAACAGAGTTGTAACAACAAGTTCTCCTTGACGCTCTGTTCTTCAATCAAGGGTAGGTTTTCTCTTAATGTGATGATCAACTGATTTATAATGGAGACGACAAATTCTCTCAAGACGGATTCATCTTTTGAATTGAAAATGTTTTCAAATGCAATTATCGTACTGAAACAATGTTCTCTTATCACTTCAATGTTTCTCTTTAAGAATTTTTCCACACTGGAGTTCTTTATCGGTTTCAACACATCTAGTTCGTTAACAACGTAATGGTACCTCAGTTGTAAATAAATCAATTTCAATTCCTTTTCGTTATTACTGTTGAAAGGGTTGATTCTTTTCAAATATGTCATGATTTTCAAAATAGATGACTGTTTCAAATCCGTTCTTAGTAAACGTATCAATCCAATCAACATCTCGTTGATCTCCTGTTTGATATCATTTTCAATCTTATTTATGATCTCTATATCGGAATATCTTATAGACAATCTCTTTGAATGGGAACTTATCTCCAAGCTCTCTGAATAATGTCCTTGCTTCACACATGCCAGTGTCAATGCTGGTAATTCCAAAATGTCCATGATATTGTCCATGTTTTGTAGAATAACAGACGAATCAGATGTGACACTGTTCTGATTTGGCAACTGTTGCTGTTGTTGCTGTTGTTGGCCTGTACCGGTGATATCACCGTTGATGATTCTCCAATCATCTTGATTGACATTTCTATACAATTCATCAAATTCCTTATTGAAATTTTCGTTGAAACTCCCCATTTCCTTATCAACAGTCTCATGCAGTGATATTATGAGATCTATGTTAGCCACCGTCTTCTTTTGAATGTTTGACTTGAACATGTTCTCCTTATGCTCTAATTCACCCAACTCCATTGTTATCGAATCTGGTTTGATCAATTCTTCCCCGTTACAGATCGAATTCAAATACTCCAATGCCTCTTTCTCGTAGCCATGCGTGGATAAGATAGCCGATATGGACTCATCCTGCAATTGGTCCAATAGTACCGACACCGATGAAAGGTCTGTTGTACCGGTGGTCATCTCCTTGATCGTATATAACCAGCAATTATTGATGTCGTGGTCTAAAATCCCAAAATGAGAGTTTTTGCAACCAAAAATTTATTCAAGAAAGAGAAAAATTACACACACAAGATTAATGTACATCGATTGTTGTTGTAAACTTGACTCGATATATAGGCAACGATGGAAGGATTGTATTTCAACATAGATAATGGATACGTCGAAGGCTTAGTCCGTGGTTACAAGAGTGGATTGATCACACAGGCTCAGTACCTTAATTTAACACAATGTGATAATCTTGAAGATTTGAAATTACAACTTTCATCAACAGATTATGGTAATTTCTTGTCGAATATACCTTCACCAATTTCTACAGCCACTATTCAGGAGAAACTGTCATTGAAATTATACGACGAATTCTGTTATATTCAAGCACAATCGACTGATATCTTGACCAAATTTATGGATTTTATTTGTTATGGTTATATGATTGATAACGTTGCATTGATGATTACTGGTACTATACATGAAAGAGATAGATCAGAAATATTAGAAAGATGTCACCCATTGGGATGGTTCGATACATTGCCTGCATTAACTGTGGCTACAGATATTGATTCTTTATATTCAACGGTTTTAATCGATACACCATTGGCTCCATATTTTAAAGATTGTATTACTGCCGATGATTTAGATGATTTAAATATTGAAATTATAAGAAATAAATTATACAAGGCATATTTGGAAGATTTTTATCAATTTGCGCAAAAATTACCATCACCATCTCATGAAATCATGATAAGATTATTAGAATTTGAAGCTGATAGAAGATCAATTAATATTGCATTGAATTCATTTGATACTGAAATAACTAATGATGAAAAATTATCATTATTTCCAACATTTGGTAAATTGTATCCAGTTGGTCATTATCAATTATCAAGACTGGAAGATATCGAAGGTATAAGAAACATTGTAGAAACAATTGGTGAATATAAACCATTTTTCGATAATAACAATGGTAAAACTTTAGAAGATCATTTTTATCAATTGGAAATGGAACTTTGTAGAAATGCATTCACTCAACAATTCACAATAAGTACAATTTGGGCATGGATTAAATCAAAAGAACAAGAAATTAGAAATATCACATGGATCGCTGAATGTATTGCTCAAAATCAAAAAGATAGAATCAATAATTATATCAGTGTTTACTGATTTTAGTTAGGCCAATGAATTGAATTGAATTGAATTGGCTGGGCTGGCTCTTTTCTACATTCATATCTTATCTATATATCTAGCTCTATCTTCCTACTTCTTTTACAATTAATTTTATCAATACAATTAATAAAAGTCAATTTTTAAGACATATAATTATAATAAGCAAAAATATTAACATAACAAAAGAAAACCCCCATTTGTAAAACAAAACAAAAAAACCTTCCAAACATCACTAAATACAACATACTTTACATACATATCAAACAAAATAAACTAAAACAAATCAAATCAAATGAAAACAAGTAAAAACAAAATAGCTAGCTTCAAACGTAAAACTCCAAACATGAACAAACAACACCACCAACATTCAATACAATGTAGTATCAACCTTAAAAACAACCTCGATACAATATAGTATCAATCTCATTTTTTTTTTTTCACAATATAATCTCAATAACTCTATCAAATGGTTCAATTTTAATAAACAGTGATCTTGAACCGTGATTAGAAACCCAAACTTCTCCGGGACCTCCACCATATGGATAATCATGAGCATTTTTGCATTGTCCCAAATCAATCAATGATAATGATCGACTACCAGCTAATAATCTATCAACACCTTCTCTAGTGACTCTTAAACATCCAACTATAATTAATTTTTGTAGATTATTCAATCGGGAAATGGAAACTAATGAAATATCACTAACTGCACTTCCACAAAAGCTTAAATTCAAATTTTGTAAAAATTTGCAACAAAAACACAAGAAATCTATTGATGAATCATTTAATGCACAACAAAATGATAAATCTAAATTTGTTAAATTTGGTGCCAGTGTTGCCAAATAGATCATTGAATTATCTGTTAAAAAAGTACAATCACGTAATACTAAATTGGTCAACTTTGGGAATTGTTTCATTGACCAATATCTAAATCCATTATCCGTGATGGTGGTACACCTGGTCAATATCAAAGTTTCTAATCTGTCAGAACAATGTTCTGCAAATATACTCATAGTCTTATCGGTTAAATGTTTGCAATATGACAAGTCTAAATATTTCAAATTGAAACAACCAAATGTATGTTTAAAACCATCATATTCAGAATAAACACCGCCACCTATTAATCTTTCCATAACATCGTCTCTGACATTACGACAATTGACCAATTCAATTGCCTCTAAATGATGACCTATACTGGGAACTGATAAATCCATAATTGCCATTGCACTAACTTTCCAAACAGATTTCATTTTTAACACTTTAATCGAACCTTTAATACCAATTTCATTGACAAGATATGAAAACCCTTCATCAGTTATATGGAAACAATTGGAAATATCAATGATTGAAGGTCTAGGTCCAACAAAATCAATAATTTTTTTCAAAACTTGATCAGTTATTGAAGTATTCCATGGAGATAAATTTAAAACTTTAAATAAATCTTCTGAAATTAATAATAATTGTCTCCATCTACGACAAACCCTTCTCATCTTCATCAAATTTTTCAAATCAATTTGAGCAAATACTTGTAACATGATCCGATCATTTAAAGGACCTGTACTCAAAGCAGATGAACGACGTCTTGTATAACTATTATGATTGTTCAACCTTAATCTTTTGGCTAGTGGCATATATTGAAACAGGCCAGGTTTTTGAAATTGTAAAGTGTTAACAGTGGGATGTGGATTCAATGGTGGAACAGCTAAATTGGTTGTAGAAGAAGAAGCCGTTGTTGTCAACTCCAAAGGTGAAACTTCTTGAATCGATCTCTTTCTTGAAACTTTAGGTCTTGATGATGACATTGATGTGATGCTGGTCCTCGTCGTGGAAGCTATTGAATTAATTCTGGAAAAAACTTTATTAGGCGACTCGGAGAATGGTGAAACCGATGATTTCCTCTCCACTGGCGATGCACTTCTATGGTTGTTATCAAGAGCATTATCCTTTGAATATATTGAAGAATCTGAAGAAGCAGCAGAAGAAGAAGAGGAAGAGACATCATCATCGTGTTGTTGTGATCGCAGTTGTTGTTGTTGTGGATGTACAATTGAATGAAATGAAATTCGTTTGAAAACTGGAGCGATTGGTTCTGAAGTGGATTCAGACTCACTACTTATTGAACCATTGTGTTTACAACGTTCACCAGCTGTTTGTTTCATCTCTTCACAAATCATAGGATATCGTTCACAAATGTTTTGTAATTTCTGACCTGTAACAATCATCAAAACTGTTTCCAGTACAGTTCTTATATCTGCACTTCTCTTATCACCATCATTACCATTTGATAAAGCAGAAAGAAAAGCCATTTCACCAAAATATTTCCCCGGTTCTAATCTTGCCAATACTGCATTTGATTTTGATGGATCTATAATTTCCACTTGTCCAGCGACTATGAAGAAGATATCGGTACCACTATCACCTTTTTTAAATACGTATTCAAATCCATCTAATTTTTTCAAATCAACACCTAATGCCAATTCATGTATTAAAACCGAGGGTAAAGTTTTAAAAATGGGTAAACTTTTCAAAAATTCTCTTGCATGAATACTTTCATCGACATCATCGACAAACTGTATAGAATCTTGTTCAATATTTGATGAAGAAGTTGTTTGACATTGTGAAAGTTGATGATGAAGTATATGATCCGGAGAGGTACAAGGAGATATGTTGTTGTGTTGTAAAGGTGGTAATGAAGGTCCTGGTATGGAAGAAGCAGACGACAGTGCCAGTGAAGCATGGACTCCAGATAAGTTCAATGAGAAACTATTCCTTCTTGAAGGGAGTGAAACCAAGCCAGCTTTTTTCTTCTTTTCTTGCATTGCCAATCTTTCTTGTGCTTCATCTCTTATTAATCTTTCAATGATGGGGAAATCAGGTAATACTTCATTTAAAGCACGTTTTGTGAGCACTCCAAGTAACACCCTTGTCCTCGCCACCACGGTGGCGGTTCTTGGTCTATTGAAGAGTATACCAATTTCTCCGAAAAAGCTTCCTGCAACTAATTCGGCATAAGTAGCTTCACCATCGGTGGAAGTGACACCAACTGTGCCTCTTAATATCCAATACATGGATTTAGCAGGTTCCCCAGCTTTGACGACATATTCTTGTGGATGATACTGAATCAATTTTAATCTTCTTGCAATCAGTCTATGAAACATGGGTGGAGCATTTTTGAAAAGGGAAAAAGTCCTTAATCTGTCTAACAAATCATTGGGGACTGCGAATGAGTCATGATCATCATTGGGTATATTAGAATAATCCAAATCCAAATCCAAATCGGAGTCCGAGCCCAGTAATAATGAAGTTTGCGAAGAGATGTCATTTGAAATGGAAGATGAGAGTGTTTGTTGATGAACATTGTTGTTTTGTATAATTTCTTCTTCATCGTCATCTATATTTTCAAAATCGGAGATTGAAGCGATTGATAGAGGGCTGCTCTTTGAAGTCGACGCTATTCTGCCCTTTCCCGGGTTCATTCTTCCATTTGAGGTTGAAGTGGGATTTTCCTGATGAAGAGTGGTATTATCCTCGTGTTGTGATGTGGTGGTGGTGATTGGGTCGTTGTTGTTGTCAGTTGAATCCCTGGGTATGTCTTGAGGGGTGAAGGGAGAAGAGTAAGGATGAGATCGCATGGTTACCTTTGACAGCCAATTAGTAATGATAGAAGGTGTATATATAAGACCTGGTGGATATATCTATATCTCTTGTCTTGTCTTGTCTTGTCTTGTCTTGTTTGTCATTTCTTTTTCTGACATTTTCTTCTTTTTTTTTCTCCCGGCGCTTTTGGGTCTGGTGGACACGACACTTCTGTCCTTTCACGTATATAGCATATATAGTATATAGTATAGTATAGTATAGTATAGTATATGGTATAGAGACCTCTTTGCAGGATTCACCAATAGACTACACTACACAAACCCCATGTGTCTGCCTGTCACTGCATTGCACACAGCAATTACCCAATGGGGCAGTCTGTGTGGATCTTGCCAAACAAACACAAACAAAAAGAAGGAGAAAATCAAAAAACTAAACTGGAAGAACACAATATACGAATAGTTGCACATATCGGTATATACGATATAATCACTTGAACACCACACCACTACCCGCTACACACCAAACAATGTCACGAGTCAAGAGAATCCACAAAGAACTAGAAGATGTCAAAAAGGATAAAGAAGCCAATATCACTTTGGAATTAGTCTCTGAAGATGATTTGTCACATTTGAAAGGAACATTTGTCGGCCCAAGAGACACTGTATATGAAGGTGGCTTGTTTATCGTTGATATCAAAGTTCCTCCTGAATACCCTTTCAAGCCTCCAATAATGAAATTCGACACCAAAATTTATCATCCAAACATCTCATCTGTCACTGGTGCTATATGTCTTGATATTTTGAAATCGGATTCTTCAGGTCATGGACTGTGGACGCCAATTTTAACTTTGAAAAGTTCAATGATCTCATTGCAAAGTTTATTACAAAGTCCTGAACCTAATGATCCACAAGATCTGCAAGTGGCCAGTGTGTTTATGAAGAATAAAAAAGAATTTGATGAAACTGCAAGAAATTGGACCAAAATATATGCTCCAAATACAAGATCCACCACCGATGATGATCAACTCAATTCAAAGAGACAAAAATTAGATGATTTGAATAACAGTGCTGGTGAGGATACCGAGTTACATGGAAGAGATCCAATTACTGTTAAATTATTCGAAGATATGGGTTTCACTAGATCTAAAATTGTGGATGCTTTGTTAAAATTGAAATTTACACACGTTTCAAATGATGATGACGATAATAAGACTAAAGTCATTGAAGAGTTGTTGAAGTAGATTTGTTGAAAGTTATTATCTAGTGCTTCTGTGTGTTGTGTGGTTTTTGTTTTGGTTTTTTTTTCTGTTTTGGTTTACTATTTTATTATCATCATCATCATCATCATCATTATTATTATTACTATTATTATTATTAATATATTATTAATCATCGTCATCGTTTTATTATTACTACTACTATTAATTAGCACTGTTCCCTTCTTCTTCTTCTTCCTCATTTTGTGTATATCATCATACCTCCTCTTCCTATACCCTTGATTATTTCCTCTCCTTCCTTTTTTCAATCCTTGGCTCTAATCTTAAATCATGATCATTTAATTTAATAGTGCCCATTTGAATAGCTTTATCCTGAGCAATTTGCTTTGTAAAATCAACTAATGCAACATAATTATTCAATTTACAACTATCAATTTTACCAAACTCCCTTTCTAATAATGAAACTAATTGATCTTCTGAATCGATTTCACTGTTTAAACCCTTGATATAAATTGGATAAACTTCTTCATTTCTCTTATTTGTAAATTTTTTCTTCAAGTTTTTGGTGATAATTGCATTGGAAGTCGCATTAGAACCACCGCCAACAGGTGATGTTGATTCTTCCTTCTTTGCAAACTTTTTACCATTTGATGACCTTCTCTTATTATTATTGTTATTATTATTGTTATTATTATTGTTGTTGTTGTTACTCTTATTGTTATTACCACCTTGGTCTTTAGCAATAGGAGTATTCTCCTTAGATGTGCTAACTGGAACAACTGGAGTAACTTGAGGAGAGACCATTTTGGCATTCTTGGCAATAGGTGTAGTGGAAGAAGTGGCAACTCTAGCGGCCCAACTGATTGGTTTTGATGATGAATTGTTATTGTTATTATTATTATTATTGTTATTGTTATTATTATATCCAGTTGTGATGGTAGCATTAGTCTCCTCCTTTGGAGTTTCTTCAGCTTGAGATTTAGGAACTGACTCAACTTGCTCATCTTCATTAATTGAATCTTGTTCAACTTCCTTTTCAACTTCCTTTGAAGTTTCCTCCTTTGTAGTAACCTCCTCTATTGTTTCATTCTTTGACTCTTTTTTTGGTTCCTCTTCTTCTGCTACTTCTACTTGCTTTTTCTCCTTTGTTACATCTTTGTCATCATTTTTTGAAACATTCTCTGTTGCAATGCCATTCTCCTCCTTCTCCCCTTTATCTTGCATAAATTCCTTGTCAACATCTGGGAGAAATCTCAAGATATCATTAATGATATCGTAATAAGTAACGTTCTCGGATTTCTTTGGAGTGATATAGAAGCTTTGCATAAACCTAAATGAAGGTCCAATCTTGTCAGTCTTGGTGAATGCAATTTCACCATTACATAAAATCATAACTGACCCATCATTTGAAGGTTGTGCATCTAAATTATGGACCAGAATCTTACAATCTTGAAAGACAGAGTTGTTCTTATAATGATCTCTAATATCATCTCTTGAATATGAAACATCAATTCTTGCAAAATCCCCATGGAATGGATTATGGTGTTGTAATGATGCACTCTTACCATACATCCCATAAATGGTATCTGGATTTGACATCAAATTGGTATAATAATGCTTGACCAATTCAAAACCGACTGCCTTGGCAGAGTCCTCAGATACAGGTCTTGATGGAGATGGTGAAGTTGTCATTGTATCTTTCAATTAAACAACAAACTTTTACTTTTCCAACAGATATATTGATTGCAATGGTTATACAAATCGGTTATACACACAATAACACAATTGTTAAAATATGTATATGGATATGAAATGACTAATGAATAAAACAAAAACCCCACACCAACAGAAGTCAACAACACAAATTGACAAATAAACACTATTCTATAAAGATTGAATGCAAAAGTGCTAGGTGCAAAGTGAATATGATTATGATTACTATAGTTATACAACGAAAAGTTATTCTGTTCATCGAAGACGCAAAAATTCAAAATTTTTCAAATATTACTCATCCAACTTACACGACTAATTGCGATTGATCTGACTTGATCTGATATCATATATATATATATATATATAGCGATGATGATGATGATGATGATGATGATGTGAAAGAATCGCAACCCCTGATACGGGTAACAGCTATGTAATTCTATAACAAATTTCTGTCTTGATCATCATCAACGTGATATTCATTTTCACCAAATTTGACACTATTAACACTATGTGCACCAACTTTTCTTGGATTGATCAATTGTTTCAATAAAAATACCAAAAAGAACAAAAGACATAACCCACCAACTACTAAATAACATATTCCTAAGCTTAAATTTCTTCCTCCAATCACACTATTTGTAGTCAATACGATACTTTTGGTTCCGCCATAAATGGAAACTGGATAATTTAAACCAACTTCAATGGAATAGGTTCCCGTTTCCAATGTCTTTGTCGTGTTCTTTGCAGCCAATTTCATAAATGATGGTAACGCTGCAGTCCTCATCCAATTTTGGAAAAATTCATCTGTTGATATATCTGGTAAATTCTCAGTTGTATATCCCTTTGGATATTTCTTCATCCAATTTGGTGGTGGAACGATATCATCAACATTATACTCTGTCTTTTGGAACTGATTCCTATCAGATGCCCAAGCAATTTTCTTATTTGACAACTCATAAGTTTCATTGGTGGAACCGTCAGAAGGATTTAATAAAGTTAAAGAGGAAACTGTATCGTTGAAAAATGAATTGGCAACTAGTCCACATGGGTAAATAACTTTATCGCCAATTGATTTCAAAGGTTTGCAATCGCTATCAATACTGTCTAGTGGAACTGCTTGACCTTTCAATTGATTGAAATCATAACTCTTGACATATTCTCTATGATTTTGATAAAAATTTGTCAATTTATAATATAAATAAATTGGCGGTTTTATACTGTTTGGTAAATCAAATTCAACATTACAAATTTGTGAATCATCCGCATCATTACTCAATTTCCAACGAGGATTGGCATAATTATCATACGATGACGTCGGTTTCTTATAATGGAATGAATAATATTTCTTTGGAATCTCAGTGAATTTCGATGACGATGCTATAGAATCACATTTACTATAGTCTATTGTCAACTGCTCCACATTGTAAGTGGCCCACGTTAACCCTATCCCTATAGGTATCAATATTATCATTAAAACTATGAGCAATGGTAACACAGTCTTTGGTGTCAAAATCGGCTGCCATGCTTTTAATCTTTGTTGTCTGAACGCAGTGTCTATAAAATCAGCATTAGTATCTTCATATTTATAATGATATGTATCCATCCACTGTGTATTTCATAGATACCAGTTTTATAACTTCATTTAAAAATATCACACGTACTTGGTGGTTTCCTTGACTTGTTTCTATTATCAACCACTATCTCCTCCTCGGAGTCTTCTGAGCTTCTACGCCTACGTAAGAAATTCATAGTCCCTTGTATGGATCAATCAATGATATCAAACTATTATCACTCTACTCAAATGGTGAATCAACAGGGCTATGATGGATGGAGTTTCTTCCTTTTGTCTGTTTTTTTACACAAGAACACTCCACCGCCCCTGTATTGCCGTTTGCGGATAGGGGAAAATTTATCTTTTGGCAGAGGAGAAGAAAAAAAAATTTGTACAAACGAGAGATGGGACTCAAGAGTTATTATTACAGATACAAAGATGGCAGGCTCTAGAGAGAGGATATCGGCAGATGCTGCTTTAGGATTGCAGTCGGATGACAACCACAGCAGTGGTGACAACCTTTCAGACACGGAAATAAGAGCAAATACCACACGTCAAAGGGTTGACGATGAGGAAGAAGATGACTTTAGTGATGATGATGATGAACCAGATAGGTTGGTGAATAGGAGCATGACTAAGAGAACTCATTTCAATGCCTTTGAGCAACAAGAGGAAGATGATGAGGAT
Source organism: Nakazawaea ernobii (assembly GCA_030567655.1). Lineage (NCBI taxonomy): Eukaryota > Fungi > Ascomycota > Pichiomycetes > Alaninales > Pachysolenaceae > Nakazawaea > Nakazawaea ernobii. The sequence goes on along the minus strand of JAJLSN010000601.1, from coordinate 13,941 downwards.
GACTTCGAAGGTGAACGCAAAGAAGACAAAGAAGTGAACGAGACAAGGTTGAATTTATCAAGTTTTGATGCTTTTGAAAGAGACGCTTTCAACGATTTGACAAAGGAATCAAAGATAACGAAGAAATTGAAACTTAAAAAATTGACGCCTGAACAGTTAGAGAAAACGAAGAAGAAAATACTGAGAACTGGAGTCATTTACATATCTAAAATTCCTCCATACATGAAACCGCCGAAGATGAGACAAGTTTTGTCAAGATTTGGAGATATAGACAGATTGTTTTTAAAACCAGAAGATGTAAAGACCTATCATAGAAGGGTAAAATATGGAGGAAATAAGAAAAGGAGTTATATTGAAGGATGGGCTGAGTTTGTAAATAAAAAAGATGCCAAATTATGTGAACACACTTTAAATGGTAATATCTTGGGAGGTAAGAAAGGTTCTTTTTATTATGACGATGTGATGAATATAAAATATATCAAGGGATTCAAATGGACCGACTTGACAGAGCAAATCACTAAGGAGAATGAAAGTAGACAGGCCAAATTGCAAGCTGAGTTATCACAAGTAAGCAAGGTGAATAAAGCATTTATTGCCAATGTTGAAAAGTCAAAGATGATTGCCAATATGCAAAAGAAGAAGAAGGAAAGAAACCAAGATGGTAATCAACAACAGGGTGAAGAGAAAATTGAAGTTCGTAGAAATTTTGTTCAAAGAGAAGTTAGTAGTAAAAGAGCAGATGCCCCTGAACACATGAAATCGAAGAAGGCTAATAGTCAAAAGTTGGATAGCGTCTTGTCTAGTATCTTTTGATAAAGAATTGAATAATTAAATAGCATCTTTAACAAAGCATCATCATAACTATATATATTCTGTATTCATATCAAACGATAAACTGTATGTACATAAGAATAAACAAGATGAGATGAGAAAGAAGAGAGAAAAAAAAAAAATTTCACGAAAATAAAATTCTTGAAAGTCTTTTGTATAGTCAATTTGATGTTAGCCCAGATCGCCAAACCAAAACTTATTGTGAGGCGCTCTTCCCTACAATGGAGGCATGCTATCCCGCAACATGCTTCTGTTTCATTTCAAGTGCGATATCGTTCCGCTGCAAAATCGCCTTCTAGAAGGAAACTTGCGAAAGTACTACAAGGTAATAATAGAGCCAAATATGATTCGAAAAAAGTTGAAGTTTCAGCTGTGGAAAGGCGGAAACCTAGTAATTTTGTGCGAACTGATAATGATATACAAGAGCTAATTGAAAAGGGTAACACAAGAATTCATGCAAGGTTTACAGAACCGAATATCTATTGGAAAAACAGTTTAAATTTAGAATCAACAAATCCACAGGAAATAAATGAAGAATTAGAGAAGAAATTTGGGAAAAGAAAGTCGACATTTAAACCTATTGATGTTTTGTCTTCTCCTTTGAATGTTGGTGATATTGTCGACTTGGGGATTGGCTTGGATACTTCTGAATTATGCTGTGTTGTTGAATTACCAGTGTCAGTTTTAGATCCAAGGTATACATTCGTTAATATTTATGGAGATTTAAAGTTTGCTTCGAAGAAGAATATCTCATTGAGATTTCCTAAAATTTTCCCAAGGAAATTGTTCGAAGGCTCCGTATTGGACGAGAAAATATTCAACTTAAAAGAAAGGGGAATTAAACAAATTGGTAAGCCAAAATTTTTAACAGAAGATGCCGTTGATGGTAGTTCAAAATCCTTTTTTGAGCAAGCTTTGATCAACAATGGACACAATATAAATCAACTCGATACTTTTGTGATGCCTACTTTAATGTCTCAAATGTTAGCTAGAAATCTTACTGCTATAGTGGCGAATGCATGGGAAAAATTACCTGTAATGAACTCTAAATTGGAATTGGTTCATAATTTGTTACAAAATTCAGAAAGTCCAGTGGCAATCAATATCTTTCAATTGTATGCCGCTTTGAATTCAATTGATATTTCCATAGCTGAGGATAATATACTGAAACTGAAAAATTATGATGAATTGATCAAATATTATGCATCCTTATCCGAGAGAATTTGTCGACAAATAAGTGTTGAAAACAATCATGATTGTACCCCATTAGGTAGATCGATTTTTGGAAAATTGGATCTTTTCAATGAAGTTGGGTTTCAATCATTCCTCGCAATGATCTTGGCCCTTAGAAACAGCAATAAATTATTCGATGGGATTAATAATCCTGATAATGCCACTCAATTCCCATTTTCCATCACCATCATGCCATTGTCAGATACTGTTGAATTGGATTTAGCCATAGAAAATTTCAAAGAAAATCCGTCATCATTAACTAATTTAACAAACTATCTTGTTGATCGAATGGAGTTGATTAAAGAAGGTCAAATGGCAAAGTTGCGAGATTTGAGGAAACCAGGGCACTATGATAGAATAGTAGCCTTGATGAAGCAATATTGTTCATCTTCTTCACAACTTGATGTAACGACCGAATCATTTTTGATCAAGATTTTCAGAAATATCCCTGAATACAGTCAGATGAGAATCACTTCAAGTATTGTGTATGAAATGTTGTTCAAGTTGAGAGAAAGAGCAGGAACCCAAAATCCAATGGACTGGTCAACTGATTTGTTGAAACCATATACAGGAACAAGTGAGAAATCAAATATGGAACAAAAATTCTATGATCAATTATGCAAAAATAACATATCAGTCGACAAATCTTTTGATTCAGTGGCTGACTTGAGAAAAGATTCCACTTCAGAGTTCATATATTGTGTTGATGATGCTGATGCTTATGAAACTGATGATGGGTTTTCCATATCAGTATTGTCCAATGGATTATACCATATCAAGACATATATTGCCGATGTGGCATCATATTTACGTCCAGAAGATACAGTGTCAAAGATTGCTTTTGAAAGGGCCACCACTGTCTACTTCAGTGATACTGAATCTGCTCCGATAGAGATGCTTCCAACATCATTTGTCAAGGCTGTTGAGTTAAAACCACGTGATAATGTGAGAGCCATGCAGTTCAGTTTCTTCTATGACAGTTCATCCAAGAGCTTTGTCGAAAACAGTTTACAAATCTCACCTGTCTATGTGAAAAATTTGGTCAATATCACGTATGAAGATGTCGATCTGATATTGAATAACAGTGACGATCTTGTTTCACAAAAGATTTCCAACGAGTATAATATTCCAATTGATGTCTTATACAAAGATTTGAAGCAACTCTATGAAGCTTCCAAAAACATGGAGCTCAATAGGAGGAAAAACACCAAATTTAGTTTCAAATTCACTGAACAATTGGAGAAAGTTACCAAATCTGGTACTGAAGACGATATACGTTTACAATTGAAATTCTCAGCATCAAAGGAGTCGAAATCTCAAGAGTTGGTTTCTGAAATCATGATACAAACAAATGGACTGGTTGCCAAATTTCTTGCTGAAAACAAAATACCATCAATATACAGAATTCTGTCAGAGATGCCCATGACGAAGAATGTCAGGCAACAAATGGCAGGATTAGATAAAGAATCCATAAGTGATACTCAGAGGGCTGTCAATTTCTTAACAGGGACTTCATTCTCCCTATATCCAATAAATCATGAGTACATAGGATTAGGACCTTATTGTACCGTCACTTCCCCCTTGAGAAGATTTCAAGATTTGTTTACTCACTGGCAATTGCAATCTTTTTTGAAATATCAGAAGGAATCCAAGGATAGTAACGAGGTCTTGCCTTTCGAAGGTAATCTAAAGTTTAGTGAAGAAAACGTGTCCTACGTTTTGGCCCATATTTCTTCTAGATCTCATAAGCTCAAGCAAGCTTCAAGGAAGGCTACAAATTTCTTCATTTATAAGACATTGCAAGCATTACCTAAAACTACGAGATTCAAAGTCATGATAAAGCTGAGGCCATCTTCAAATGGTGAAGTTGAGGGAAACATGCTAGAATATGGAGGAGTACGTTGCTTGCTCAAATCTAATGTTGTTTTCTCTAACGATAAAATCTTGGAAAATGTTGAAGATGCCACCAAACAAAATTTGAACGTCTTTAGTACTGTAAAGATAGGAGATGTAATTGAAAACTGTAAGATTGAAGACATTGATTTGTTAACTGGTGATGTGATTGTGACTTCTGAAAATTTCTGAGAAAACTTGAATATAGATATTTATATATATAATTATAGTAATTGTGTAATTGAATCCACAGTTGACTAAATCATCGGAATAAAAAATACATATCCGGATTATTCTACAAAATGAAGATAGATTTTTTTTTTGTTTGATATGATCTTGTTCACTAAAGAGCATCGTTATCATTGATCATTTAACAATGGGGAAAGTAGTTGCCGCTTTACAAGTTGGTTCATCTCCAGATGGGACTCAAGCGACATTGAATAAGATTTTGTCTTATGAGCAAGAAATAATAGAATCAAAAGCCGAGTTGGTTGTTATTCCTGAACTGACATTAGGTGGTTATCCGAAGGGTTCCATTTTTGGAACATATTTAGGTTTCCGTTTACAAAGTGGGAGAGAAGAATTTGCCAAATATTTTTCACAAGCCATTTCCTTGCCAGGTGAAGAAAGTGATATCTTGTCAGGTCTTAGTGCAAGAACTGGTGCTTCATTGGTAGTAGGAGTCATTGAAAAAGATGGAACAACATTGTATTGTACCATGGCTTTTTTTGATCCAAAATTAGGATATGTCGCTAAACATAGAAAATTGATGCCTACAGCCACCGAAAGATTACTTTGGGGACAAGGTGATGGTAGTACCTTGCCTGTTGTCGATACCTCTGTTGGTAAGATAGGAGGGGCTATCTGTTGGGAAAATCACCTTCCGTTGTTGAGACAAGCTATGTACGCCAAGGGAGTTCAAATTTGGACCCTGCCAACTGTGGACGAAAGGGATATTTGGAGAACTGTTATGAGAACCATTGCATATGAAGGGCGTATCTTTTTGGTGAGTGCTGTTCAATTCATGCCGACTCCTAAAGAGATGGGTTATGTTTTGGAAGGATGGGATGAAGACAGAAACTGTATTAATGGTGGAAGTGTAATAATTGATCCATATGGAGAAATTCTTGCTGGCCCATTGTTAGGTGAGGAAGGCTTATTGACTGCCGAGATTGATATTTCAAAGATTATCGAAGCTCGTTATGATTTTGATCCAGTCGGACATTATGCAAGAGGTGATGTCTTTCAATTGACTGTGGACGAAAGGGCAAAGGATAAGGTTAAATTCTTACAATAGATATTAGTTCCTGTTGTTGACAAGATTCAGACATATTAAATTCTTAAGGTAAAAATCATAAACAAATTCGTAAACAGAAAAATTATTACACAAACATTATAATTAAATTCTACTACCGAAATAGTTTGGAATACCACTTGCCTTTGGACTCAAGATTCCACCACCATCAACAATCCCCATTTCTTTTGAATTGAACGAGTTTTGACTCGTTTGAGAAAAGGAACTTGGAGGTGCTGTTTGGGAACCGGATCCACTAAAACTGTCTTCAGTGTTAATATCGGTGATCCCCCACAAGTGACCTTTGTATTTGTCCAAGACTTCTGTACTCTTGGTTTTCATTATTATAAGTTTTTTCAAAGCTTGAAAGCAACTGTTTGTTAAAAATGATTGACCACCGACTTGTGCAAGAAATTGATTTGCTGCAATGTAAGCCGATGGGATCGTGGTCAACTCTTCGCATAAATTCTCTAATGATTTTGAAGCTGAATGATCTTGGAAAATTCTTTTTGATATGAATTTGATATCATAAACGTTTGGAAAGTACAAATCTATCCAATGTTTGAAATCTTGGCGATCAACTGGCATTTCCTTATTAGTCAATAAACTAATCAAAAAACCTAAATCGTATCCAGCATGATAACTTATCCAAGTGATGTCATCATCCAAACATAAACCTGAACCTTGTAACACCTTGGCGAAAAGCGAAGGTTCGATTCCAAATTGCTCATGTTTTGAAAAATTTATACCGGTCTTAATCAAGCTATCTATAGAATCAGATGAATATAATTCAGAGCTAAGATCAAATTTAAAATTGAATATGAAAGTAGAAGGCGTATCATTTTTAGGCTTTTTGCCTTCGTTATCGGTGAAAGTCAACCCCAATTGAATTAAATTCATGATATCAGCATTTGATCTCATAGTTTGATAATGGAAATCATCCAATGATCTAAAGTTTCCGATTGGCCTTGCAACGACACCTGGAAACTCGGTGCTGATTGAGACAACATTGTATTTAGAAATGATTTCATTTATATAGGCAACTTCTTTGTATAAATTCTCTGCCCAAACGTCTCTCACTTGAGATGGCAGTATTAAAGGTTGCAGTTGTTGATGTTGTAATTGAGGTTGTTGTTGAAGAAGTTGCAGATTGAGTTGTTGTTGCTTTTGCAATTGTGGTAATTGTTGCTGTTGTTGTTGCTGTTGTTGAAGTGCCAGTTGTTGTTGAAGCACTTGTTGTTGATATTGTTGTTGCTGTTGATTAAGTGGTTGATGAAATTGTTGTTGAAGATGGTGTAAAGGCTGATTTGAAACTCCTGTTTGTGGGACTGTTGATTGAGCATGTTGTTGTTGTTGTTGTTGCTGTTGTTGTTGAAGTAATTGATACTGCTGTTGTTGGTATAGACGATTTTGGATCTGGGGTGACATCATCAAGCCTTGCAGTGGCTGTTGAGATTGTTGCAGAGGTTGCTGCTGTGGGGCCCCCTGAGACGATATTCTCAATTGGGCAAGATTCTGTTGTAACAAATCTTGTGGAACATTCGATCCATTGGAATTTGCTTGTTGTAAAAACTGCGGTGGTAAATTGTTATTCATGATTACCAGTTTATTTTAAATGATATAGTCTAATGTGTATAAACGTTAAAAACCAACAATTTGACCGGTGAACAGGACTATGACCTAAGTGAATCAAAAATAAAACTGAAAACAAAACAAAGCAAAGCAGATCAAGTTAAAACACAATATTGGAATAGTTAAGCACCTCCGGAACAAACACAAACTTTATGATATATATCTATATGTATTCTTATGTTTAAAGTATACCACTTCTTACTATCTTCTTACACAAACTCGTTCCAATTGTTTGGTTGAATTTTTTTTCTTCCAAATTTTTGGTGTCCTAATGAGGAAAGTTTAAATAGCCCCTGTCATTTTGATCGTGGCACGACTTCATATCGCCTATCGCCTCCCGTACAGATAGGGGGTATTTCGGAAAAGCACAAAGAGTTTAAGCACTGACAAGAAGAAACGTGTTGTTAAAGAAGATAATAAATGTTAGAAATGAAAACTGTGATTAAATCCATCCTTTAGAAACCCCGATATATAAAGATATATAGCATACGTTAAAAATCAGTCAAAACCCTTAAATTCTTGCTTTTCAGCCTTTTCAGCAACCTGTTCTTCTTCGTCATCATCTTCTCTCTTTCTCTTTTTGTACTGTGCCTTTTTGTCCTCGGTTGTCCAATCAGATCTGTCCTCTTCGTCTTTTGGAGGAGGTACAAACCATGGAATTTTACCTCTGTTGAAATCATTCAACAATTGTTTAGCAACACCACTTTCATCAGGTTCACCACCTTTTAATAATCTACCAGATTTTCTAGCAATTAACTCAATAAATTCAGTGGCATCCTTCCAGCCTTTAATTTCATAAGTTCTTTCCAAATGCTTTCTTTCACATTTTTCCAACATATCAGGTATATATTGTTCAGGATTACTGACATGTTCAACTCTAACTACACCTCTGAAAAGAACATCAGATTCTGAGTCATGTGATGAAGGTGGAACAATACCGGGACAATCAATCAAGAAAATCCTCTTCATCAATGTAATATATTGCCAGATTTTAGTCTCACCTGGAATTGGAGCAACGGTACAAACCTTCTTCTTTCTAAGGGTGTTGATGATTGAAGATTTACCGGTATTTGGATATCCAATAAATCCAACTGATATTTGTTTTCTATCAGAATGCAATGAAGAAAATTGTCTCAATATTTGAATCAAAGAACCTTTACCAAATGAATTGGTTATTGAAGCATGGAATGCTAATGTTGGACGATCTTTTTGTAAATGTTTTACCCATGCGGCCTATAAGATTTTGGTTTTGTTAGTAATTTTGTTTTCATCTGTGTTTCAACACAAGATAGCCATAACCAATCTTTCAAACTTGAGGGAACCCACATTTTCTCAAAAAAAAAAAAAATTTACACAAAACTATATACTCAAGATGTTGGGTTCTTTACTACGAAAATCATGGAAACCCTCTTAAAAGAGAGATGATGTTCAACTCATAAGATCCCAAAACCAATCTAAGGTATTCATTATCAAGACGATAACAAAAAATATTCAACATGACCCAAAACGGGTCAAAATGAAAAGGCGATTGGAGCTTTATCTCCCAAAGACGTAACAGACAGACTTAATTGAAAGTATCTCAAGATGAACAATAAAATTGGATCAAGAAATTTAATGAATGCCCTGACATGATGCTTTGGTGTTAGAAATGAAAAAAAAATTGTCAAAAAATAAAAAGTTTTGTTGAGAGAAAATGCTTTGGCAAATGGTTCTTTCCATTGGTTCGGAAAACTGACTAGTGGCTATCCCATTTATGATTGTTAACAATAATGTGTGAAAAATACTTACGGCAACCCAAGTTGGAACAAGATCACACTTGTTCAATACAAATATCAAATGCTTATGTGGACATTCCTTTTGTATATAACTTTCAACAGTTCTACATCTGGTACCATTTGGATCTCTGGCATCCAAGACGTGAATAACAACATCTGAAGAATCAATGACTTTGTACAACTCATTCCAAATTCTCTTCGATTGACCTTTGTTGAAAATAGCTTCTTTAGCTTCCAGAGTGGTACCGTCTTCCTTATCGGTATTAGAGTTCATCAATCCTAATGTGGTATTCAACTCAATTTTTTCTTCGTACTCTTTAGCTTCCTTGTCAGCTAATGAAGCCAATTCTTCCAAAGTGGCTGATTTGACAATTCTTGGTTTTTTACGTTGTTGTTTAGGACCGAAAGCATGTTCATAACTTTCAGTGTCCAAAATTCTACTTGTTGGTGATTCTGTAGTATCTTTTTCATCCAATAAAGACATTGGTAACTTGTTTCTTTTCAACAAGACTTGAAATGAATCTTTCTTCCTGTCACCTAAAGCTTCTCTGAAATGTGACAATGCGTCTTGACTGATAACTCTGGTGTTTCCAAACCAACGTCTATTTGGATCAACCCTTGCAGTAGGCAATGTAGTATCTTGTAAATTGGCAGCTTTAATGATGTCACCTTTAGCATTTCTTACAGGTCTACCCTCCTTGTACATCGCAAGATGCTTCACTTTCTTGGCATCTCTGTAGAAATTCTCACCCTTGACCCTCAAATTACCATCTCTTAAGTCTCCTTGCCTTACACGACGTTGCAGTTCCTTTTTACCTGAGCCCATGGTTGAATTGTTGTTTTTGAACAGAGAATGTGAAAAATGGTTATCAAATAACTATATATATGATAAAAAAAAATTTGTATGAGGAAAAAAAAAATTTGTTTAAACAAAAAATTTTCACACGTCTCTCCAGACAGCCCCTGATGACTTTCCTAATACAGTAATAGCCGGGTAAACCAGCGTACACATGTCATATCACTATCTGGTAGGGGGCAACAAGCAGTTCTTCCCATTAAAGATGGAAAGAACTGGAATTGACAACAATAGCGGTTTTGGATCATTCGTAAGAGCTCGCTGTAAAGACATAGTGTCTCGTGTAACGCACTTATTTTCCATCAGCCTCAATAATGCTCCTTGTTCCTCATCTGCTCTGCTATATGGTAAAGAGGAAAAAAAAAACATAGAGAAGGAAAGATTGATAAATAGAGCGGTACACAATGTCACATCACCATAACCATTGTCATGACGAGCATAATGATTCTCATCAGCACATCAAGCAAATCCCCACTTTGCCATCACAATCGCTATACAAGAAAATCGAATCTTCAAGAATATCAGGGTTGAATTTTGTCAATCCTCAAGATGAGTTGCCAAACCTATTCAAGAACTCGGAGACAAGATACCAAGTAAGACCAATATTTCAAAGCGATCTTGATAACCAATTGATCATCAAGATCCCATTTGTTGATAATATCAAGTTGTATTCGGTAATACTTCGAACAAATGGTAATCTGGCGAATTGCCCAAGGTCTGTCAAGTTGTATAAAAACAACGACAAAGTTGATTTTAATAACATCCGTTCTGTGAAACCTTCTTACAAATTTGAACACCCTTTAGTCGGATATATAGAAGATGAAGATTACTCTCAAAGTAATAGAGGTGAACTCTTAACGGATGAAGATGAATCGACGTTAGTTGAGCATCATTTACCAAGATCAAGTTTCACAAATGTGAATCAATTGACCATATTTTTCGAAGACAACTGGGCCGACGATGACGAAGAGGTGTTGAAATTGTACAGTATTGAATTCAGAGGTGAATTTACTGAATTGAATAGGGCCCCTATTATAACTACATATGAGAGTGCAGCCAATCCCGCTGATCACAAGAATCTTTTGAAAGAGGAAAACGAAAATACAAAGAGCATCTAACGAAGGGAAAAAAAATAAATATAGAAATCGGATCTAATTTTTTGCGGGGATTTCTAATAAGTAGAGAATATAAAAGAAGATGGAATAGTATTTCAATTTACACTTGGACTGGATACCACCTGCACCAAACTCACAATGAATGTAGATGATTACAAACAATTCGATCAATTTCTCGTATCAGAGATCAAACCATACATTGCACACGTTCAAACCAACAGGCCTCGTACATACAACTCTTATGATGGAGTTACGTGGTCTCAATATGAACAGCTTTTCCTCAAATTGGACCAAGATGAATCTGTCAAACTGATCATCTTGAGTGGAGTTGGAAAAAACTTCTGCTCAGGTTTAGATTTGAAATCTTCAGTTGGAGATTTCAACACAATGGGTACTGATAAGTCACAGTTACATACACATATAACTGAATTTCAAAAACTGATTGGTGTCACGGCAAGAATTTCCACACCAACAGTTGCCTTGATTCATGGTTTGACTATTGGACTTGGTCTTGATATTGTCGCTCCACTGGCTGTTAGGGTTATCGCCAAGGATGCCAAGTTGAGTATCAGAGAAATTGCAATTGGAATAGTTGCCGATATAGGATCTTTGCAAAGATTGCCTGCAGTTTTCAATAATAAGTCAAAGTTGAATGAATTTGCTTTAACTGGTGAGTTTTGGTCATGGAAAGAGGCTGTTGAAAATGGATTGGTTAGTCATGTCGAAGAAGATAAACTGAAAGGATTGCTGAAATGTGTCGATGTAGCATCCAAGATTGTGGAACATGAAAGATGGTGTATTAAAGGTACAAAAAGTGCTATTAGCAAAATGAATGAAATTGGAGTCAAAGATGGATTGGCAGAAGTTGCCGACTATAACACAAAATATATAGATCACCGAAAATTGGCTCAAAATTTGAAGAGAATTCTCAAACTATAATGCACTTTTCCCTTCCAATTTTCCTGTAACTCTGTCACCGCCGCCATTGTCATCTTCGACATCTTCATCGTCATCACCATCGAGGTTGTAATAGTTTGTGTAGAAATCATTAGTTCCAGGGGTGTTGATGGTTACATTTTTAGTCTTTGTTGTCTTGACAGAATAAGAAGGGGATTTTTCCTCATTTGAAGGCGATAAAATACTTCCATTATACTTGTATGGCCCAACTAAAAGATCTGTGAAATCCTTCCCACATGTAAAACAACATCTTCCATTGTTCTTGATCTGCTTGGTCAAACATTGGGCATGGAAATAATGTTCACAATCTAAAATTTTGATCTTATCCCTTGATTTGAATTTCTTATTACAAATCTCACAAAATTCATCTTTGAAACTTCCACCTTCATCCTTGTACAACTTGGAAACAATATTCTGCTCAATCAATTTTTTCAAATCAGATGATCCAAGGGTCCAAGAAGTTTTACCGGTTTTACCAGCAAGCGCCGTAGTGGAACCGGATCGTGCGCTAGTTAATTGATCCATTTCAATTTCCGTGACTTTCATTGATAATGGCAAATGATGGTTTCTCTTATAAATCATATCTTTGATATTTTCAACAGCGGAATCATTTAAAAAGAAATGGTCAAAGCTTCATGTTATTGTTAGTTATTAAGCGCCCTTTATAAAAAATCTTTAAAGGACAAACTTACTAAATCAGAAACAAGTAAGTGAAGCTTAACGCAATACCAAGGACAATAAACCCGTTGAAGAATTGAACAAATTCTAAAACCCTGGCAGCTCTAACATCTAAGTCTTTTAAAGAAAGTGGTGGTGTTGTACTCATTTTTGAACTTCGATGTTTAATAAGATAAAGTGAATCTTATCTCTAGATATTTTTAAAAACAAAAAACTTCTTCCCCTTTTTTATTTGACTTATTTTGTTTTTGTGGTTTTCAAATTGATAAGACATACTGGTGACAAGAAACCGAATTTTGTACAATCATTCAAATCAAAAGCAACTACTCACCAATTACCTCGCTCATTGATAAAGATCAGTTTTATACGAGCTGTTAACTTTCATTGGCATTGTTCACATTCATTTTGACCCTTTCCATTTTATTTCGATCCTTTTGATCCTTATAACATTTGCACAAGAGAAAAGGACTTCATCATGTACTTTTCAATTATTCTACTTTTGATCTTCTCAGTTGGATTCACCTTATTGTTTGCACCGCTTGTCATAACCATCATTCCAATTATTATGGTATTGTTTGTCCTTTCAGGGATCACTATTACAACTATTTTCGTAATGGGATCATTACTTAGTTATTCTACAAGGTCCAACAGCAACTTCAACTCGAGATTCATTAGACCTCCTTTGACCTACTTAGCTGACAGAATACCACCGTCAGTGGGTATAGTGGAGGTGAAGCCCAATTCGGGTTCTAAAAAGAAGGATGCAAAGGATGAAGAACAACCCATGGATCAATCTTCAATTTTCCTCCGCTTTTTGAATGATATTGCGAGAAGGGCAAATGAATCATTGTGCACTCTTTTTGAATTGACTTATTTGCCCTGGTTCAAGAATTTGGAAGACGTTGATGAGGCAAAGTCTTTTAATGGAGAACCACCAATAGATGTTATCAAATTACTTCAGCAAGATCCCGAAGAAAGGGAAGTAGCTGATTGAAGTTGTCTCTTGATTATCATTCTGCTGCTCTTAGTAGGAGATTTCGGTATACAAAAGTCTATCATCATATGAGTTGAAGGAACAAAATACCTTAGTATAAAATTTTATATAGTTTTAGCCAATTTTTTATAACTTCATTATAATTACAACAATGCACCTCTCCAAACTTGTTCTCAATGTCTTCTCCTTGTTACGATATGATGTTTTTTCCTCAATCTGTTCAATTCCTCTCTCATGAACACGTAACCTAAATGTATTTTACCAACAAAGTGATCCGCCAATCTTCTATCACTGTCTAACCTCGACAAATATGCAGCACAAACTTCACAAACTTGTAATTTTTGTTGCGAGGACTGTCCCAAACTATCACTCAAATCTCTTATCAGTTGTGCTGTCAATTTCCTCTGTTTCATCAACTTGGATAAGGACAGAGATATCTCCAAACTCTTCGCCACCTCGTTGTTTTTGATAAGTAAATCCAATTCCTGTTGTGTCAATCCTATCTTCAAATCAATTGAATCTAGTTCCTTTGTCAGCGCGGATAATCTCTCCTTCTCTTCAGGTGTATGTTCAAGTCTTCTTATTGCCACCGATATCTTACCATTACAATCATTGATGAATGACTCGAGATCTTTCATGTATTCGAATTCAAAATCATCAAACTCAAATCCCTGGGCAACAAA
>JAJLSN010000386.1:0-10171 GCA_030567655.1 Nakazawaea ernobii | reverse complement strand
AAAAAAAAAAAAAAAAAAAAAAAAAAAAAAAAAAAAAAAAAAAAAAAAAAAAAAAAAAAAAAAAAAAAAAAAAAAAAAAAAAAAAAAAAAAAAAAAAAAAAAAAAAAAAAAAAAAAAAAAAAAAAAGATTGACACACACACACACTATGAAGTCGATAAAGTATATAGTGTAAATGATAAACAAGAGTAAAATAATAAACTGATGGAATAAAAAATAGATAGATAAAAATTAAAAATCAAACTGAGGAGTGGGTGGTGGTGGTTGGGAGTAAAAGCGAACACTTCAATTGATCAATTGTGGATCAGTGATAAATGGTATACTAACTCTTACTCTATGACTAATAGCCAATTTGGGAACCACAGCTATTAAGCAAATGACGAAATTCAATACAAATAATTGTATATCATATCTACTATAATGAGTACTTATCAAGAATAATGCAATTGGTACACCCATAAGAAATTTTTTGGCAGGAGTGTATTGATCACCATTATCAATTTGTTCCCACATTGTCAAGTTATCATAGGCACCAGAATTGAATTCAAATGGGGTACCTTTGACTTGATGGAACATGATATATGAGCCAATGACATACGTTAAATTAGTCATTGTCCAACTGGCTTCTTTACTCAAAGATGGGAATAAACCGTAAAAAATTTTCAACAATATGATGATAACGATATGAATGATCCAAGCACCTTTGAAATGGACCCAGTTAGCATTCAAGTTAGGTAATACTTCTTGGTCATTTTGAGCCTCCAGTGATTCTGGTTCCACATGAGAAATAATAGAAGATGATCGACGACGACGATGATCTTTTGATGTGATTGGAGATAATGATAATTTTTGTTGTGTTGGTGAAGATGGGGTGACGAATTTGTGATCGAGTCCAGCTGTTGGTGAAGAAGGAAGACTATTGATATTATCAACTGATGATGATGATGATGATGATGACATGGCTATGTATGTATGTTGTTTGCTTCTCTGTCTATTTTATTTATAGTTGTATTTATATTTATAATTATTTATCCTATTAGAGTTTTTTCGTGGAAATGTGGGAATGTTGAGATTGAAATTGAAATAGAAATTGGCTGGCAACTTTGCTTTCTGTGGTGTTTGTAGTACGATGTGAACCGATGGGATAAGAGACGAATATATATATATATATATGGATATAGATATGTGGTGTGATAGAGATATGATCCTGTGCTGTATGGGAGTAATAAGTTGTTGTTGTTGTTATTAAAAGAGGCAAATTTTTTTTGCTCCTTCTCCTTCTTCTCTTGTTTTGTTTTGTGTTTTGGTGTGAGTCTTTTCTGCTGTAGCAGAAACAGAAAAAGGAGAAAGTACACGAACATTTGCGCGCCTCTCGCTGCTCGTCTTTTGCACGGGATCCATCTCAGGGCCAGCACCTTATATACAACACCTATATGGATAGATAGAGAGGGAGATGAATAGGTCGATAAATAGACAGATGAATTGTAAATGAATAAATAGATGAATTGTAAATAAATAAATAAATAAATAGTGATGTAATGTAAAATGAATAAATAAATAAATAAATAAATAATTAGATGAACTACTCTTTACCTTGCAAGACAGGTAATGCTTGTTGCTTTATCTTCAATCCCAACAATTTATCATATTGACCACTCAAGATTCTTTCAATAATTATAGCATCTCTTTCATTCAATTCTTGTCTCGATAATTTAACTTCCAGTTCTGGTACCAATCTATCAATGGCATCCCACAAGGTTTCATCATCCTTGGCACTTTCTTTCAATCTCAACATCAATTCCTTCTCTGCCCATGTTTCCACAGTTTCATCATTTTTGAAAAGTAAAACGGCAACTAATAAGATCAACAGTGGTACATAGAAATAATAAGATACATTTTCCCAACCCTCTTTTTCATTGGCCCTGATGACCTTCCATTTGATCTCGCCAGTCTTGCCATCTTCAAATGGTATCTTATCAGTGATTAAATTTGATGAGAATTTGAAATTCTTCAAATCGTCTAAATTATCTCTATATAGAGTTTCATTTTCCTTTGACAATGTGAAGAAATCCTTCCAAGATAACGATCTTTGCTCACTCAACGTGTTCAATTGAGCAATCGTTTGCAATTCGGAATCAGTTGGTTTCCTATGTGATCCATCTGGATTTTGATAAATGTTGTCCAATTTTGGTAATGAATCAATCTTGTTTCTAATCAGTTCTTCCATTTGTAAATTGAACAGTCTCTTGACGTTGGTTGAAGAAAACAGACGTATCTGATGGCATGATGATGGATTGAATGGATTGATCTTCATCGTTGGTGTCTTCTTCAACTTGTTGTTGCTGGCTGTTGTTCCTTAAGTCGTCGTTGTTTGCCTTTGCCAATTTCAATTTTTTCTCTTGTCTTTTGTGTAACAAAAATTTTTGTTAATTGAACATAAAACTGCACTACCACGATGTAGAGGGGATATCTACGTGTATAGTTATAGATATGGGTATGGGTATAGCTATATACATAGAAACCCTAACTAGACACACATACACATACAGACACACAGACACATACAGACACACAGACACATACAGACGCCCCAATTTGATACATGAAACAATCCTAATACAATTACAAAACGCGCTCTTCTAAATCTCTATTTGTTTATATTTTATTTTTCCTTCTCTCTCAAATTTATATCTATCCATAAAGATATGATAAACAACAACAACAACAACAACAACAACAGATGTCAACTTCCAAACATAAACGTCCAACGTCTTCGACATCCCCGGAGAAGGATCCATTGAACTTGTTAGAAACCACTCCTAATAAACATCCAAGACTGAAAAAGCATTCGTTCGATGGAGAAATAATAAGCACTTCATTGAGTCCAATAAATTTGAATTTGAATTTAAATTTAAACAATTCTAAAAAATATCAACAACAAGCTAATACAAATAACAACAAGAAGATTAAGAATTCCAGTTTGTTATCGTTGTCAACCATTGGGAATAACACCACTCATACAAGTTATCAACAACATAAAATTGTACAACCAACGACAAAGATACAAGATGAAGATGATACCCTTGATGGTGAAGATATATTAGATACATCACCTATAAGATTCATGATGAAGAATGATGAGAATAACAATTCACCAAGGACCATCACTGTGCCCTTGGCCAAAGAGGATGATGGGATGAGTCCGAAAAATTTGTTAAGAAATGGAACACCAGCGGCAAAACTGATACGAAAGAGGAAGATCTTTGATTTTAATAAGAAACTGCAACTGGTGCTGATAAATCATCAAGATGATAGTGAGTTTGAAAGTGGAAGTGAAAGTGAAGAGGAGAATAAAGTTGATATCAAAGTGCCCAAACGTGATATAAATGAAACACCTTTAGATTCATATAAATTTCCAAATCTTGTGACATCAACTGTTTCGAAAAATGTGAAGAAGGCAAGTAGAGATGGAATTGATAAAAAAAACAACTTTAGAGGTGAAGCGAATAATAAGAGAGTATCACTGGAGGAAAATAATAGTACAAGAGATCGAGATTTCAATAAAAAAAAGAGGTTAGTAAGGGAAGAAGGAGAAGAAAATGAACCTAGGAAGAAGAAACAAGTCACCACTCCAAAGGCCTTGGATGATACAATCGATATATCTGATACTATATCAAAGGCTTCAATATTTATTGATATGAAGAAGAAGGAATTACAAAATCGACAAGAGGAAAAAATAGTACGTAAAGATACTACTGGTAAGATTTTGAATTTTGAAGAAGAAGTTCAACAAGAGGAAGAAGAAGAAAGTGATGATTTGATAAGTGAATTGTATTATCAAAAACGCAAACAACAACAACAACAAAGACAACAACAACAACAAGTGGAACATGAAAATTATCATTTATTACAAAATTGGAAATCATCAAAATGGAATAAATTAATCAAATTTTTAAAAATATATCAAATTACTAAAAATGATGAAATGTTATCAAGTAAAAGTATAAGACAAAGATTTGAATGTGACTTGGATGAGATTAAATTAAGGATAATGATATTGAATAAATTAAATGAGCGAAAGAAGAAAATATAAATTGAGATATTGAAAAGTGGATAGATAGATAGATAGATAGATAGATAGATGTGTACTGTACTTTATTGTAATAATAATAATAATCAATAGATTTTATTGTATTATAACACAGTGATGAGCAATGGTGATTGTCGTATATGAAGATGTGGTATAATATGGTGGGATACAGAGGAGGGTATAGGATATAAGGTGATATAGGATACAGGAGGGTATATGATATAGGGGATGTGATAGGGGATGTGATAGGACATAGAAGAGGATATAGGATATAGGGGATGTCGTATACCGTACATAGGAGAGTGATATAGAATACAAATAACAAATTATATTTTAATGATTTTTTGAAAAGACCTGTTTATATAAGTGTAATTAAGAAAAGATTATGAAAATTGTTAATTAATTAATTACGATTATTTCTTCTTTTCAGCTTCAGCTTCAGCTCTTTCCTTTTCTCTCTTTGCTCTAATACCAGCGTATTTCTTATTTGATCTTGCCAATCTTAAAGTTCTGAAGGCAGTTTGTTCTGGAACAACAACTTCTCTTGGACCTAATTCAGCAGATGATTGTTTGATTGGGAATTCTTTTGAAACATCACCTTGTTCAGCAGCCTTGATATCAGCCTTTGATGAAGATTTAGTAAAGACAATTAATTTTGATTTATAATCTTGTAATCTTTCAACATTTAATTGGAAACCTTCTTCTGATCTATTTTGTCTTCTGTGATCAACGGCAATACCAACAGTTCTTGCGTATTTAGCAGTTAATCCAACAGCTTTTAATTCAGCCAAGGTGAAACCTTTACCAGCTCTTAATTTTCTATTATATTTAATAGTTGGAGCTCTAACAATTGGTCTCAATGAATCCAATGGTCTTGGGGCAATCTTAGCGCTCTTTGAGGCCCTAGCTTGTCTTCTACTGACTTTTTTACCAGCTTGATCCAAATGAACTCTGACACGTTCTTGCCAGTGCTTTCTGAAATGGTTTTTCAATAATGGTAAATTCTTTGAGATGGCTATTTTCAATATGAGTTAGTAATTTGCATCGTTGAAAATATTGCTTTATCCATCACATCACATCATTCATTATTTTAGTGTATCTACAACCAATAAATGTTCCATATATATATATATATATATATCTATAGAATGATATTTGATTTTTGAAAACATGTTGCTTGAGATGATAAATAAATGACATTAGATATTGGACACAGTGAACGTGATAATTGTGAGATGCTGAGCAAAACATGACGATGGTGATGGTGATGGTGACAGTGGTCCAGTGTTAATGTAAACATACCCATTGTTAATACTTGTTATTGATTAGAGTTGTATGTATTAAAATCAAAGGAGTATAGAATTTTTAATAAATTTTTTTTTTGTTCTTGTTACTTTTCCTCTTGTTGTGTGTGTGTGTGCTTGGTTGGGCGCAAAAAACGGGAGAGGAAAAGTGAAAAATTCTCTACCCTGGACAGGCCATTGGCACCGGGAGACACGACTCTTTTGTGCTCTGCGCACACCGCTGAATAGAAAGGGCAGCGCGACGGGGGCACGCAAAACAGCAGTCACACTTCCTGTGGTTGCGCCAACGCTGCGTGTAAAAATGAGCACACCAGGGGGCCTGGCGTGGGAACAAACAGCCCCTGTCTGCCATTTGCGGTGGGTCGCAACCAGCGCACGCAGTCGGCCCCGTGTCAATATGCCGCTTGCCATAGTGGAAACTTTTTGTTAACCACCACTACTACTACTATTCCTCCTCCTCTCTCTCTCTCTTGTGGTTTTATGGGTGAAGGAAAAAAATCACATTAGAAAAAAAAATTTATTCACAACTTTTCATATTCTATTACCTCTATATTCTATCAACCAAGTTTAATACATCATGTCATCAAAATCAGTCCCATCTGTTCAAGTATGTTATATTCTCTTCATCACCATTTCAAATCCATCATGTCGAACCAAGTGATTGAATCATCTCCCTGTTTAAAAATCTGTTTATTCCACCCATTATTATCAATACATACTCAATATAAAGCTATCACAATACACAATATACATATATATAAATCATCACCTATTTGCATACATTTTATAATCAAGTTCAGGAACTCAATACTGGTGTAGACGTTTAAAATAACGTGAAAAAAAAATTCGTATTCACAATGATGTTTCAAATATTCACTTGTTTCCATGTTTATACATTTGTGTATATATATATACACAAAAAGATATCAATGATTTGAAGATTTCTCAAGACAATATCCTCAATATACTAACAATATCGATTTATAGACTTTTGGTAAGAAGAAAACTGCCACAGCTGTTGCTCACGTCAAAGCCGGTACTGGTTTAATCAAATTAAACGGTTCCCCAATCACTTTGGTTGAACCAGAAGTCTTGAGACATAAAGTTTACGAACCATTATTATTAGTTGGTTTGGATAAATTTGCCGGTATTGATATCAGAATTAAAGTCACCGGTGGTGGTCACGTTTCTCAAGTTTACGCAATTAGACAAGCTATTGCCAAGGGTTTAATTGCTTATACACAAAAATATGTTGATGAATCAACCAAGAATGAATTGAAAAAAGTTTTCCAATCATATGATAGAACATTATTGATTGCCGATTCAAGAAGAATGGAACCAAAGAAATTCGGTGGTCGTGGTGCTAGAGCTAGATTCCAAAAATCATACCGTTAATTTGTATGTGTGTGTATATTTGTATCTTTTGAATAACTCTTCATTACATTTTTATATAGATGTAATTTGAAATTGATCATAAATTGTTGTAGACACTATGGAGTACGCGTCTATATAGAGGTGGAATTTTATATGGAGCCATATGTAGATTATCGATTGATTTATGGTATAGGTATACAACAATACATAGAGATATATGATATATTTGGATAGGGGATGTAGAATATAAACTTGAATTTAAAGATACAAGACATAGATATAGATATAGATATAGATATAGATATAGATATAGATATAGATATAGATATAGATATAGATATAGATACACTTACAATACTCAATATAGAACTGATTTAATTTTTTTTATTTAATTATGAATGAATAAAATCTAATCGAATAAACCGAAACCCATATCAGCATCTGATTCTTCAGCAGCTTCTTCTTCAGCTTCTTCTTCTTCAGCTTCTTCTTCTTCAGCTTCAACAGCACCACCAGCGGCGGCACCAGCTGAGGCACCAGTAGCAGCAGGAGCAGCACTGAAATTGAAGAAAAATTCCTTCAAATCTTTACCTTCCAAGGCCTTAGCATAGATATCTGACCAAATTTTATCAGCTTCAACGTTAGCATTAGTTAATAATGTTGATAATTTCTCACTGCTAAGTTCAACTTCAGCATCGGCCAAGATTAAGGCAGCGTATGATAATGATTTTTCAATAGACATTGTTGTGGTGGATATAGTTTTTATAAATAACTAGAGATAATCAAGTTTAAGCAATGAAAGCAGACTATTCTGAGGAACAAAAACTATTGAGTGTTTAACTTTCAAAAGAATTTTTTTTTTCTCTTGTGTTTTTTCTTGATTTTTTTTTCAGTGTGGGAGTTGAGAATACGACACTTGAAGCTCCATACGCAGCAATTACTCGATACGGAAGTCTGCAGTTGTATCGAGAAAACACACGAAAGTAGTGTGTGTCTCTCGTACGTTTTTGTGTTGCAGTGCGCGGTGTGTAGATGTTATATTGGCCGTCTAGGGCTGGTAACCCTATCTATGACACTGATATATGAAAAGTAGTGCTTATTGTTTACATGTAGTTTATAGTTGTAACTTGTATAACCGTTTACATGTACAACACCAGATATACTTTACACTTTAACCTATTGCAGCGTAACAAGCATCATATATAAATATATACATATTCATATTATACATCGAAAGAATATCTTATTCCCCTTTGCCTTGTGTATAGTATATGTATTTGTATCTGTATCCACCATGTACAGCTGGATGTGTCAAAAAACGGAAATAAATTGTAACGATAGGTTATTAATTAATACCTGCTTGGGCTTTGCCTGTAATCGATGACTTAGTACCAACCATCCCTATTGTTCTTCTTATAGGGTTATATATCGATATGAATAGGTGTAGGATAATTAGTGGGGTAGAGTGGATACTATACATAAAAGTATTAACAGCGTGTCAACTTGTGATTAGTTGAATGCTGATAAAGCCACGTAGCATATCATCATCATCGTCATCAACATCGTGTTGCTCTTGCTCTTGTTGTTCTCTTCTCTTCTCTGCTCTTCTTCTGCTCTTTTATCAAAGAAACAAAAAGAATTTTCTATTAAGCTTTGCGTAGTACGGTTTAGCCGATGCCTCGGTGGAAGTGGCGACTGTGCGTATGTGTGCGTATGTACCAAATAGTAGTAAGAGTAGCCCCGGGTTAACCGGTGGCGTAGTACGTGTGTGTGTTTTTTTGAACAACGCATCAGTTTTTGGTTGTTTTCATTTGTAATTTTCCAACTTACATATATATATATATATATAGAACGTTCCCGATATTCAACCATTCATTCATCAAGTTAATAGATTACAATAACAATGTTGAAGTTTAATCGTTCTTTGATAACTCTAGCTATATGCTTATATGCTATCTTAGTCATTGTATCACCACAACACACGGTAAACGCCGACAGTGATGACGTTGAAAGTTATGGTACAGTCATTGGTATCGATTTAGGTACTACATATTCATGTGTTGGTGTCATGAAATCTGGTAAAGTGGAGATCTTGGCCAATGACCAGGGTAATAGAATCACTCCTTCTTATGTGGCATTCACCGAAGATGAAAGATTAGTTGGTGATGCTGCTAAGAATCAAGCTGCTTCTAATCCATATAATACTGTATTTGACATTAAGAGATTAATTGGTATGAAGTATGATGATAAATCCGTTCAAAAAGATTTGAAACATATTCCATATACAGTGATTAATAAAAACGGTAAACCAGTTGTTGAAGTTAAAGTTGGTGGTGATGATAAGATATTCACCCCTGAGGAAATTTCTGGAATGATCTTGGGTAAGATGAAATCAATTGCTGAAGATTATTTAGGTAAAGCAGTTACTCATGCCGTTGTCACCGTACCAGCTTATTTCAATGATGCTCAAAGACAAGCCACAAAGGATGCCGGTACCATTGCCGGTTTAAACGTTTTAAGAATTGTTAATGAACCAACTGCCGCTGCCATTGCCTATGGTTTAGATAAAACTGATAAGGAAAAGCAAATCATTGTTTATGATTTAGGTGGGGGAACTTTTGATGTTTCATTGTTATCCATTGAAGGTGGTGTCTTTGAAGTCTTGGCTACTGCTGGTGATACCCATCTTGGTGGTGAAGATTTTGATTATAGAGTTGTTAGACATTTCACCAAAATTTTTAAGAAAAAACATGATATTGACGTTAGTGATAATGCCAAGGCCATTGGTAAATTGAAAAGAGAAGTGGAAAAGGCAAAGAGAACTTTATCATCACAAATGACAACAAGAATTGAAATTGATTCATTTGTTGATGGTATTGATTTTTCAGAAACTTTAACAAGAGCCAAATTTGAAGAAATCAATTTACAAATGTTTAAAAACACTTTAAAACCTGTTGATCAAGTATTGAAAGATGCCGGTGTTAAAAAAGATGAAATTGATGATATTGTATTAGTTGGTGGTTCAACAAGAATTCCAAAAGTTCAAGAATTATTAGAACAATATTTCAATAAAAAAGCTTCTAAAAACATTAATCCAGATGAAGCTGTTGCCTATGGTGCTGCTGTTCAAGCTGGTATCTTGTCAGGTGAAGAAGGTGTTGATGATATCGTTTTATTGGATGTCAATGCTTTAACCTTGGGTATTGAAACCACTGGTGGTGTTATGACTACTTTAATTGGTAGAAATACTGCTATTCCAACAAAGAAGTCACAAATTTTCTCAACAGCTGTTGATAATCAACCAACGGTTTTAATTTCAGTTTATGAAGGTGAAAGAGCCTTGGTTAAAGATAATAATTTATTAGGTAAATTTGAATTGACAGGTATACCACCTGCTCCAAGAGG
>JAJLSN010000385.1:0-10175 GCA_030567655.1 Nakazawaea ernobii | reverse complement strand
TAACAACTACATAGGTATGGATATCACACATTAAAACAACGAATGGAATCAGAAACCCAATGGTACGTCTGTCCCACTTTATACACTCTTACTAACAACTACATAGGTATGGATATCACACATTAAAACAACGAATGGAATCAGAAACCCAATGGTACGTCTGTCCCACTTTATACACTCTTACTAACAACTACATAGGCATGGATATCGTACACTAGAACAATAGAAGGAATCAGACCGTGAAAACCATTAACAATTGTTCACTTAGTGGAAGGCACTAACTTAATGAGTACGCGTTGCATATTAACTGTTCGGATTTAGCTCCACGTTTCATCAACTTTTGGAAAAAGACGGCAAGCCATAAACACTGGGCCAAAAATGCCTGGGTTTGAAAGGGTATACTTACGGGTATATCCAGGGCCATGAGTACACCAAAACCCAAACGGTGTGCTCGATTAAAAGGCCCTGGGCCAAAGATGATCAGGGCTGAAAGGGTATACTAAAGGGTATACCCAAGGCCATGAGTACACCAAAGCCCAAACGGTGTCCTCAGTCGAACAGCCCTGAGCCAGAGATGCTCATGGTATAAAGTCTAGCCACCACCTCCCGAAAGCGAGGTCCCCTTGCGCTTGAAAATACTCTACTACATAGCAGAGCAGGTCAAAATTTCAGAGTTGAAGAAAGGGGGGACAGAACCAATATCCCCATGATCAACTCGATGTAGACAAGTCCGCCCTTGTAGCCTCTAAAAATCCTCTGGGGGCTATTAATGGGCGGATTGACCCGGAAACCCCAAAGTAAGGCGAAGCGTTGACTTTTTGAAACGTGAATTATTACCCCAGTTTAACGAAATATCAAAAGTAGTTCATGATATATCAAAATGTCTCCCATAGTTAAGGCCATTTGCTGGTACTTTGAAAATAGATTATTCAGTAAAGTAGGTAGTAGTAGAGCTGATAACATCAAGTTACGTCCCTTTGGTTGAGAAAGTGATTGATAATAAGATCGAGTTGTCAAAGTTGTTAAAAGATGATATTTGATTGTATTTTCAAACAATTTTCAAAACACATAGATTGTGAATTTTCGTTTTAAAAGCAGCGATTTCATATGCACACCAGTCCAAAGGGAGCAAAGGAATTTTCCGATTAGTGCAATTGTGTGTCTGCGCACATTCTCTCGTCTTCTCCTGCATAACTACGGGTCATGCCAGTGTTTGTGCATAGAGTCATCCTTAGTCAGATAAGAGTGTAATCAATTTTATCAATTTTATTTTGACAACTTTTTTTCTTTTACGCTTTACAATGTGATAGTTACTATATATCACATACTAATAAATCAATCTTTATATCTTGAAAAGAAACATGAAAAGGGCAACATTATTGATGTGGAAGCTATTTCTGCAAAGCTGGATTGAGTGAACATGAATTTTCTATTTCATTTGAAGAACAACAAGTCACCAGCTCACAGTCCGTGAACCTGTTTTTGTCTAAGATGACAAGCATTTCGCAACTAACACATCAATTCGATGATGGTTGATACTCAAGAGTCTTATCAAGAGACTCTGTTATGGAAAGTAATATCAATCAATCAAAGGGTGATGGCTTTGAAAAGTCAAGTATAAATGGAATAGTTCAAGACCCATGGGTAATGACTGTAGCTAAAAAAAGAGGTTTATGTGGAGTAGCACAGCATCCGCAAATAATAGGAACTCATTGACCCTTATCATGGCACCTAGACTGATCATAAAAATCTTTACAATACTAAATTTAATGAAAAATTATCATCAGAATTGGTTAAAAGTGAAGATGAAGATGAAGATTATAATGATGGAGAAGAAGATGGAGTAATTAGCTACCATGAATTTGATGTGAAAGCTGAAGGTGATGGATTGAGAAGCTGTCTTGATACACTTATATCTTGTTATTGAGTCAATTTGATCCTTGTATTTTTAAATAAAGTGGTGTCTTGGAAAATCTATAAATATAGAGAATAGGAGTAGTGGCGAAGAATCATTCAAGCGACTTCGGGAGTTCCAGAGAGGTCTCCTAGTGAAGATTAAGCTTTTAGATATTCTGGAAAACTGGATTGACTACATATGATGGATGAAACTTATTTTTATATAACGAAGCGTTTTAATAATTAAAATCAGATAACTGACTTCATAAACCGCGGTGTTGTTTTGGACATTTTGTTTGATGAAGCAGTTAATCTCGTGTTATGTGTATCACTCTAACAGCTGTGTAAATCACAAGCTTGTAGAGTCAAATCTTTTAGATCAGTTTTGTGGTTTGGTTTTGTGGTTTGGTTTTGTGGTTTTAAATTTTTTTGTGATTATAAAAAAATAAAAAATCCCCAATCTCTTTTACTTATCTTTAGTTTCATCAACTATATAAAAGGCATTGTCAATTGGTTAGTATGATCTGCTCAATCCTACTAGAGGTAAAGTATAACGGCCTTAACAACACAGGGATTATAAAGAAAGATACGTATAACAATTTCAACTTTTTAAACTCATTTTACTTCTACATTGGTCGTATGAGCTTAGCTCACTCATTCGATCAATCATTGATCAAAGATACTAACATTACTTTTATAGCATTGAAGATATTCATTAAAGATCTTCCAAATCAGGAATGTGTTTTTATCGGTCAAGGTAAATCATAAGTTGAGTACAGTTGCAACATGGGCTAAAGTTGATCTTGATCGATGGAATGCTCAACCAGAGATCTTGGGATACTTATGCCCTATTCACCAATATGTAATGTTGCAGTATAACTAACAATTCAAGTCATTCATAATTGGAATAACGGCGGGATACCTGACCAAGAAGGTCAAGGATAAATTGAGCTTGCAAGTTGACAACCGCCGAACAATCTCCTGGGTTAAAGTTGAACTTGATCGATGGAATGCTTAACTAGAGATCTTGGGATACTTATACCCGACAGTTTATCAAATGGCCACGAAGTGCAAATGACGGCAATATACCTCACTAATAAGGTCAACAATATGGTCAGCTCAATAGTTGAGGAAGAAGTCATTTATGGGTAAAAGTTGAACTTGATTGATGGAATGCTCAATCGGAGATCTTGGGATACTTATGCCCTATTCCTCCATATG
Organism: Nakazawaea ernobii; assembly: GCA_030567655.1. Lineage (NCBI taxonomy): Eukaryota > Fungi > Ascomycota > Pichiomycetes > Alaninales > Pachysolenaceae > Nakazawaea > Nakazawaea ernobii. Next base: position 7,058 of record JAJLSN010000385.1, on the reverse strand, counting down.
AACTGCTGCAATTTAACAAGTCAAGTCACTCATAGTTGGAATAACGGCGGTATACCTCTAGAAGGTAAAGCAGACATTCAGCTCAATAGTTGAAGAACAAATCATTTATGGGTCAAAGGTTGATCTTGATCGATGGAATGCTCAACCGGAGATCTAGGGATACTTATGCCCGATAGTTTATCAATTTAGTACTAGTTGGAATAATGGCGGTATACCCCACTAAGAAGGTAAAGGGTACGTTCAGCTCAAAAGAGTTGCAGAGAAATCATTTATGGGTTGAAGTTGATCTTGATCGATGGAATGCTCAGCCAAAGATCTTGGGACAATTATGACTGACTTATCCATATGAAAGGTTAAGGCAGATTAATTAAACTTTAGCAAATCAGTCATGGATTTGTTGACCAAATTCTTGTTGACGAGTGATCTGCTATAGCCCTGTTATATTTACCGGAACAGCGCTAAAAGGGTATACTTACGGGTATACCCAGGGCCACGAATACACCAAAAGGCAAACGGTGTGCTCATTTATACAGCCCTAGGCCAAAGTTGCTCAGGGTTGAAAGGGTATACCGAAGGCCGTGAGTACATCAAATCCCAAACGGTGTGCTCGATTAAACAGTCCTGGGCCATAGACGCTCGGTGCTAAAATGGTATACTAGCGGGTATACACAAGGCCAGAAGTACACCAAAACCCAAACGGTGTGCTCGATTAAACAGTCGTGGGCCATAGACGCTCGGTGCTAAAATGGTATACTAACGGGTATACACAAGGCCAGAAGTACACCAAAACCCAAACGGTGTGCTCGATTAAACAGCCATGGGCCATAGACGCTCGGGGCTAAAAGGGTACAGTAAAGGGTATACCCAGGGCTACGAGTACACCAAAGCTCACTGAGTATGCTTTAGGCTAATGGATGTTTTGGGAGATGAAGCTCATCGCCTAAAGGGTAAACCAAGTGCTGGAAGCACATCAGAAGCAAAACGATGTGCTTTTGGAAAATGGATACCCCAAGGCTAAAGACGCCCGAAGCCAGAAATTTGTGCTTAAAAGCATGTAGAGTCTAGCTTACACAAAAAGGGAAACCGTATGCTTTCTGTCAAACTCAAAAGTTGAACTGGCGGTGTTCAATCATCCCTGGCACCTTCACTAGCTGCTATATCGTTCGGTAAACGTGATTTGTAAGCATTATAGCCTATTATCTACGACTTTAATGAGTAAAACAAATTAATGTGTAAAATAGGACGGAGCGTACAGCTTCATGTAAACCTGTATTCTTTTTCTATTCAATATCAAGATTTAGCGATACGCAGATATAATGGGTGATACAATAAATATTCTTACATGATGAAGATCACAACCCGATCGCAATAGTATCTACGAGAGTGTATATCAAGTATATCGCTGCAAAAGAGAGCCTTATACTCCCTACAATGAAATGATGGCAGTGAAAAAGATACGTGCATTTGAATAAGAACTTATAATGGTGTCCGTTATTCTTGATATGTAACTGGATCCCAACCAGGATTACTTACATAGTATTGATCATGATGGGTCAATGCCTTTAAATCTTCTTCAGAAAATTCAAAATCAAACAGTTCAAGATTTTGTTTCAATCTTTGCTCATTGACAGTCTTTGGTAAAGTGACATAATTTTGATCTAATGACCACCTAATCAAAATTTGAGCTGTAGTCTTGTTGTACTTTGCAGCCAATTTTTTCAATTCAGGATCATCCAATCTGTAACCTCTTGTTAATGGCGAATAAGCTTCTGCGATTATGTTTTTCGTCTTGAGATAGTCCACAAGTTCTTTCCTCGTCAACCACGGGTTTAACTCGATTTGATTAATAACTGGGGCGATTTTAAAACCTTCCCAATTGTAAATTTCTTCGATATGATGTTTACCATAATTTGATACACCAATTGATTTGATCTTCCCCTTGTCAACAAATTCTTGTAAAGCCTTCCAAGTACCTAATCTGCGTTCTTTATCTGTTTTTGGTGAATGAACCAAGAACAAATCAATGTAATCTATGGCAGCAGCTTTTGCCAATGATTCCTTGATTGATTTAATAGCATTTTCATAACCTTGGTTTTGACCATTCACCTTGGTTGTGTAGAAGATGTCTGATCTCTTGATATTAGGGTAGTCCTTTAAAAATTTCGCAATACCTTCTATAACTTCAGACTCATTTCCATATGCTTGGGCCGAGTCGATATGTCTATAACCTTGTTCAAGAGTTTTATAGACAATTGTTGATGCGGTATCGGTGGGAGTCTTGTAAACACCCAATCCAATGACTGGGATTTCAAATCCGGAGCTCAATTTATAAACAGAATTCTTAGTAAGTGATAATGACATTAGGCCGAAGTGATTGTAGTTGCTGAATAATTGTGAATTCCGGAGAAAATTCAATGCTTTTTATAATCTTAGATTTTTTTGCCCTGGGCCGCGCAGCCACAGTGTCTACAGTATTACTTCGCATTCAATAACACATATGTGGAAAAAGAACTCAAGCTAGTAGTGGTGGGCCATTCTTGAAGTTCTGAAAACACCTCACAAAAGCCTTGGTTGGTTTTGATACTGACATCTACCTCTAATTTGAGGAAGTAGGCTACAGTAATTTTCAATTGTAAAAGAATTGGGAATATTAAAAAAACAAATAATCGAAGAAGATCATTTTACCAAGCTTATAAACGCTTAATAAACACAACGTAGAAAAACAATTCTTTTCATCTCATTAATGTTTGTTCGGCAAACTTGTTATATCTGAAACCTTTGATTTCAAAAGACAGCAAGAATTTATTGATTTGTTCAAATTCATCATCGGTCAATTTAACATCAACAGCTGACAAATTTTCAATAACTCTCTTTGCGTTTCCTGTTCCTGGAATAGGAATGATACCTTTATGTTTCAAAATCCAAGCCAATGAAAGTTGTGCTGGTGTAACGTTCTTCTTGTTGGCAAACTCTTTAATAAACTTGGCCAATTGTAAATTATGATTGAAAATTTCTTCATCACTAAATCTATCAAAATGAGTGAGAATACCACCAGTGGCTTTAACTTTTTCAATTGTGTCAAATTTACCAGAAAGGAAACCTCTGCCCAATGGGGAATAAGCCAAGACTGGAATACCCAATTCCAAACAAGCTTCATATACACCATCCTCCAAGATATGTCTTGACCATAAAGAGAACTCAATCTCAACAGCAGAGATTGGATGAACCGAAGCAGCTTTCTTGATTGAAGTAGCACTAACTTCTGATAATGAAATACCACCAATCTTACCCAGATCAACAAATTCCTTGATGTAGCCAATTGTCTCTTCAATTGGTACTTTTGGATCAACCCTGGCACATTCAAAGATATCAACATAGTCAAGATAGCTTAAGATGTTGTTAATCGACTTGGCAATATTCTCTTTTGATCCATCAGGAGCCAAGGTTTCCAAATTAGAACCACCTTTAACAGAAATCTTAACCTTTGATCTCAATTCAGGGTACTTTGCAAAAAACTCCTTCAAGTAGATCAAGTTATGTTCCTTTGGCTTAAAACCATAGAATTCACCACTAACCAATAAATCAACACCGTTATCAATCGCTGTCTTGATAGCTTCAAAAGCTTGCTCTTTTGGAACAGGATTTGGAACCCAAGTAAGGCCCATGGTACCGAAACCGATTTTGTTAATGAATTTGACTGACATTGTTTAATTGTTATGTTTGTTATATTATAGATATTCTATCTTGATTTTATTACCAATTGTATGGTAACTTGTCTCCCTTAAATATGCATTTATTTTAAACTCAGTTAAATCCTAACGCATAATTCGTACTAGAGTAAGTTTTCAACGCATATTTTTGTAATGAGTTAAATCCGCGAGATGGTAACAAACAGCCCCTATTTTAGTTGCAATACTAAATAATTTAACTCCCTTAAAGTACAGACAGCCCCTGTGCTCTGTTTTCAGTTGGCTTTTACGGATCAATACAGATGGTTGACCCACAAACGTCATTTAGAAAAGTAATTGTACAAAATCTTAAGGGGAATAAGGGAAAAGCGGTTGAAAGTCAAGATTACGATGTTTATTATGTGAGCACCATCTATTCCCGGTATTTTCAAATCGTACCAAGTCTTATACGACAAGGCCAAATGAATTCTTCAGTAAAAATTTATACGTATATCGCCACAATCAACCAAAAGAGGCATGTGTGATGGGGAGGCTAATCTAATGGGCCGGGAAAAGTAGATGATTCTGTGGGTGTGATTATCACATTTTTCTCAGGATAAAGTTATCGCCATTGCCCTTGTGATATAGAAAATGTATTTCAAGGGACACATTTTACTTCATATGGTTGAAACAATTTAATGATGTTGCATGATTGGTTCAACAACAATTCCAGCCTCTGGCAATAAGAAAAGTTTCAGTTTCATGAGAATGGGGGCTCCTTCATTGCATATCTATATTTTTACTTGACATGAATGTAGTTGTAATCAGCCGAGGACTTGAAGATTCTCGAACAAAAACCCCGAAGGTCGCAGACCTGACAGTTCAAAGTCCGAATTGAAGACTTATAGGGTTTAGTGGGAGCCGTTAAGGGAAAAGAGGGTATCTCCTTTCAGTGTTCAAGGCAACCGCTGATAGTGAAACGGCTTCAAAAGTGAAAATTCGTGTGTGATGAAGAAAAAAAAAGTAGATCGACCCACTTCAATATTTTTTTATAAACGAATCAGTAATTTAACGAGTTGGCACACTATATATATCTAAAGACTGATCTAGCAGATCCTTACTTCTGAAATTTCAAGCAAACAGTAATAATGTCTTCCCCAGAAACCCAAGTTGGGAAACTCATGGAGAAATTGATAATTCAAAAACAAAAGGAAATAGTTGCTGGTTTGGAAACTTTAGAAACTAAGAAGTTTTCACCAGATAAATGGGAAAGAGGTATTGATGGAGGAGGAGGAACTTCGATGGTATTGCAAGAGGGAAGCGCCTTTGAAAAAGCTGGTGTGAATGTTTCGGTAGTTCACGGAGTGTTACCAGCAGGTGCTGTATCAAGAATGAGACTGGATCATAAGACAATCAATGTTAATGGTGATGGTTCTTTGAAATTTTTTGCCTGTGGGTTATCAATAGTTATTCATCCTTATAATCCTCATGCCCCAACAACACATTTGAACTATAGATATTTCGAGACCTGGAATGAAGATGGTACGCCACAAACATGGTGGTTCGGTGGAGGTGCTGATTTGACCCCATCTTACCTTTATGAAGAAGATGCCAAATTATTTCACCAGGCTCATAAGGATGCTTTGGACCAATATGATACATCTCTTTATCCAGAATACAAAAAATGGTGTGATAGATATTTCTATATAGATCATCGTCATGAAACTCGTGGTATTGGAGGTATTTTCTTTGATGATTTCAATGATAGACCTGCTTTGGATATTTTGAAGATTGTGGAAAGTTGTCTTGATGCTTTCTTGCCCAGCTACATAACCATCGTTGCTAGAAGGAAAGACATGCCTTATACCGAGAATGAAAAACAATGGCAACAGGTTAGAAGAGGTAGATACGTTGAATTCAACTTGGTCATAGATAGAGGTACCAAATTTGGATTACAAACACCTAATTCAAGAACTGAAAGTATTTTAATGTCATTACCATTGACTGCTGGTTGGAGATATGATCATCATCCAGAAGTTGGATCTGAAGAACAAAAATTACTTGATGTTGTAACGAATCCAGTTGAATGGGTTTGATAAGAGAGTATTGTATATATAAAGTAGAACTGATCAACGCTTACAAATGATTTTAAACCATGTAGCAACATGAGATCAATGACTGCTCTTTTCTTTTCGTAGAGGCCAAACAACAAAGTTGTCATTTATCAATGCCGGTTCAAACTTTTGGGGGATTGATAATGATAAGTGAACTTTTGCACGAGAGTTCGGTAGCAAGCCCGTTATTTAAGTAGTTGAATCACATTGGAAAAGCTATCCTGGATGACAACTCCATCGGAGATGTGTGACGCTCCCTGTGAATTTACTTACCAAATCGAAACTTTCCAACAAGTGATTTGGCGTTCTTCCTTGGAATGTTCACACTTCCTGATTAGTGTTTCAAAGAAGGCAACATTACGAGTCCAAAGGAGGGTAGTCAATGAGAAACAAAGACAACAGATCAAGCAGTTCCCTATACTACCCCGTTTCTATATGGTGATGTTGATAAAGATCTCGGGAGGATGAGCAAATCAGATTACCTGTACTTTCAACTCCTTTGTAGATAGATAGTAAAAATAAAACTTTTCCCTTGTTAAAAAAAAATGGTTCTGAAAACACCCCATGCAGACATGAGACAAGATCCTAAAGGAAATGGCTATGACTCCCATGGTTTCAAAACAGCGTCAATTGTAGGACCACCAGAAAGTTTGCGCAGTCCTTGCTGTCATTCCAAACAATATGTTAACGTTAAATCACAAATACGTCAATAATTTGCACAGGACTCTTCTCCATCCATCTGAGAAGTATTTGAGGCGTATGATCCTGGATCATCTTATCAAAACAAAGTCAAAACTGGAGGATAATAATGCAAACTGTGAGAGTTGTCTAAAACACAAAATGGTCACATCGGCTGCCAGAAAGGGAAGTCGTCCAGAATCCAAATTTCCATTTGAACAAATCCATATGGATTTGGTTCAAATACAAAAATACAAGTGGTTAACTTCTTAGGTCGCTTAACAACTCCAGTACCAACTGAAATGGCAAAAACTTTTTACATAACCAAATTGGATAAACAACTCCAAACTCATTTATTGGCTTATCAAAATCTTCCATTAGAAGATTCTCATAGCAGGTTTGCATGGATGATTCAATTAAATGGAAAGGATGGAGAGACGATCGCCTAACCAATGGAATAGTAACATTGCAACTTCAAATTATGATATAATTTATTTAAAAAATAATAAATGTTCCGATGCCGGGAGTCGAACCCGGGTTTGCCCGGTGAAAGCGGACCGTGCTAGCCGTTACACTACATCGGAGTGATTTACAAACG
>JAJLSN010000384.1:0-10270 GCA_030567655.1 Nakazawaea ernobii | reverse complement strand
TCCGTTTCCCAACAGGCATTTGGTGTTATTGCTCCTATTGTCTTACTGTTATTGATCTAAAATGTTGATCATAACATTTGTTCTCATGTTTTTTATTATGAGAAGAAATTTTACATTCTTGTTGTTCATTTCTCAACTGAGTCTAAAGTCATTCTTCTCTAAATAAACTGCTTTTTAAAATTATCATCAAATACCTTTGTCTTAGCTGATCCTGAGAAATTCGATTTCGAAATCGGTATTTGTTGTTATGGCTTTGCTTTTTTTATTTTATGCATTTTCAATGTTTACCATTTTGTCTTCTTCATTTTATTTTATTTTTTATCTTCATTCTATTTTCATTTTGTTGTGCGAAGTTACTTTCTCGTTTGTTTGCCTTTTCTCTAATATAATTTAAAATTTATCTTTTCATTTAATGGGCCGCTTGTTGGTCTTGGCTTACTTCTATATATTGTAAGAGATAATCACGATGTAAAGCTATCTTTTTTGGATATGACATCATATGGAGAAAACTGTAGTTTACCGGGTTCCGCTATAGCTTGTCGCATCAAAAGTGTTAGCCTTTGCGTCATTAAAATTAAAGCCGACATTAGGGAATTTGACTGCTGCTTTGTTGGCTTAGTATGGGCAACGTGTGCCTGCATTTGAACATTAGGCAGTTGGAACCTTGGTGTGTGTAACAGCTGTTGTCAAGTGTTTGAAGGATATTGTTTTTCTTGTTTTGGCTATTGGTATTTTAAGAGATTATAATTTAATGACTAATCTTTAAAGGGACCATACTTTGAGAGTGGAAGTTTCATCTATTCAAGTTTACCATAAACATACTTCAGTTTACAAGTTTTCAATTCATATTTTGATGGTAGTTGTTTTGTTTGACAAATTCATCTGATTGATGTCAAAACTGTTAAGTTAAAGATAATAATTACTAAACTGTAGTTGATGCTTCAAAGCTGAATTAGTTTGACCCCTTTGATTACTTGATAACCCACTCGTGAAGCTCGGTATTAAAATGAGAAATATTGACCGATTAAAAAGACGTGAAATGTGAAGAGCTCGATATCTATATATCCTCAAATTGGTATACAACATTTTATATTTGATTTCTTTATTTAACGTCTGGAAGATGCAGATGAATCCCGAGATGATTAGATACCGCTTGTTGTTATGATGCTTCAGCTCTGACTTGAGGAATGGTCTTCAAAAATCAAGCTGTCAGAATTACATTAGGCTTGTTCTATCCATACGGAAAAAACTATTAGGATTATAAAATATACTATCAAAACCTATCAAGAATATTTCCCATTTAATGTTATACAGTGATAACATTTAACATTATCAATTTTATTTCATTTTATTATTATTACTGTCTTGATCACCACTATTTCAAATGTATGATATAAAAGGAGGTACTTCTGTGGAAGTAATTGAATATAAATAACAATATTGTTCATACTTATCTACTCATACTACTGGCGTTTAAGCTACAAATCAATTCAATCAGACTAACTATCCTTTAATGAAAATGACTGAAGAAGTCACTATTACAAACTTCAAGTCTAACAGTTTTGAAGGTTATATATAGTTTGTTATAAGCTACACAACAACTCTTAGTTTTTACAGTAGTTAGCAAACGAGTTATTGTAGCAGGTATTGGTAAGCTGGAACTTAAATGGTTTACATTAGATTATAACTAATACCTAGAGAAACTATAGAGGGGCCAATATGAGTGAAAGACATATAGCTTCTGCTTTAACTTCTCAGTTTCCTAATGAAGTTTGAGGGCTGTCTTAGGCCACAAAAAAAATCCCGAACATCTAACGTGAGAAATCAACTTTTTAAGAGATAGTTAAAAGCGTGAAAATTCCTTGTCAACCAGACACAATGGCTCTTTGAGCAAGAAGCTTAAAGTCGAAGAGTTAGGATAAACCGATTTTCCTTGGGAAACATGGAGATGTCAATTAAAAGAAACCAATGATCCAGGACAAGGACGAATTGCTCATTTGAGAAGCCTAATGGCGAGTGACACAAATTTCAGAGAAATAAGGGAATGTGTGAATACTGAATTTTTGAGCTAAATTAACATAACTATTTTCAACTGTTCTCAAAACTCGAAGATATTTGAACATCAAGAACTGCATAAGACAGCGTCCATTACAAGAGACCTTGAATACAAAAGACCGACTACCGCTTTAAACTCTGACAATAATACTATTTATTTGACCATGCTTCCATTGAAGAAGGGTTGAACTTTTATTAGCACATAATTGAGCTGACTGTTGGACAGGTGGAAATGACGGACAAGAAAAACGGCAGATGAAATTAAAGATGTGGAGTAATCCACAAGTGCATTTCTTTCAAGCACAGAAAGGAATGAGAGAGAAACACAGCTGAAATAGGCGACAAATCCGTAAAAAGAGAGCTCGCAAAGTCAAGGATTGAGCTTAGACTTGTTCAACAGGGTGTTTTTTGTACTCCCTCGTTTTACTGAGCATCGCCAACCACTATAAGAAAGTAACACAAAACTGCTTAGCGTGGTACATTAGATGAGACTCCATTTTCAAAACAGTTTTTTGATCTACAGATTCTTTGAGTAAGTACAATGGATAATTGACTGCTTCAACCATTAAGGTAAAGACTCTAACATTAAAATACCAAGCATTCATTAATGATGATGAATAAGCAAGATATAATTAACAAAACACCAAACTTAAAAACATTAAAAATAACATTATAAATAAGAAACCTTACCTCTTTTGAAAATTGACCAAGAATTAACTAACGATTTTCAGAATGTTAGCACCCCACACTTTCCCAATTAATGAGAATCGTTCAATTTCAGGCTCTTTATTTCTGATTTCTATACCTTTGACTCCGTCTACTACTGAATGAGCACTCCACAAATATCCAGAACAACCAAGATCCCACCTGAGCCTCCATGAATATTTTGGTTCCTTTAGACTTGGATCAAGCTCATTAGAATGCTTATCCCTTAATTTCCAAACTTCTGGTGGCACAATTAACAGCTTGATTTCCACAGTGGATTGATACTTTGTTTTTAATTCATCTTCTGTAAATTTACCTTTGAAAATTCTCTTTGCATCCACTCTCCAAGAGTTTTTCTTACAATATTTTAGACCACTATTGATCCAAAGTAAAGTATGGTTATCATGTGGATCTAAATGAGCAGGCAGAGCACTAACAATTGAATTAGATGCTTTGAAATCTTTTTCTTCTAATATACCTGCAGCACCACTATAATGAGTATTAAACTCATATTCTTCATTACCAACCATCGATTGACCCAACCAGAATACATCCTTTTCACCGTGTAATTTTGTGGTTAATGGTTGCCACAATTGGATTTGTGCTGATACCAATATACCTGGTAAATGGGTTCTACGGTTCATCAAAACAACTCCGGCTTCCATTACATGTTTTGAATTTTTTTTGAAAAAATCGTTACCCAAGGTACGATCGGTCGCTTGAGGAGTTCCGAATAACGAAGTCTCCATCATTGAAGGGAGCATCTTTTTCCATAATCTTGTGAATTCTCTAGGCACTGCATCTATTCCATATCTGTCTTTGAAGAAAAACGCACCTCTTGTTTTGTACTTAGGCATGTCAAATAAGTAATCAGGAGATACAAATAATGCAACATCAGTATCCATTAACATCATCTCTTCAAAACTGTTAAACAATACGGCAAGCCATTTATTTGTATAACTTTTGAAATAATCCTTATATTCTTCAGAGATACAGTGTTCTATATTGACAAACCAAATCTCTTGTTTGAAATCGTTTAATGTTGTGCCTTTTTCCAAGATGACATCATTTCTTGCAAGAGATGTTAACGCTTTTTGATTTCTTATTGACAAGTCACCTTTATGGAAAAACTGAATAGGAAAAGTGTTTTTGTGAAATCTTAATAATCTGATTAATTTTGCCAGATCGTTTGCAAATTTATCTGAAACACTCATTACTATACCTTTACCATACATTTCCCTTTGAAATTTTGTCCAAAAGCATGCAGTTGGATCATAATCTAACAATTTCTTATAAGTGTCATCTGGGTAATGGGATCTCATATTGGCATAATCATCAACTACTTTACCATCCCATCTCTTATAAATTGGAGATTTAAAAGTAAACCACGGGAAAATTTTTTGATCAATTTTTTTACAATATTGGGATTCTTCTTTACCAATATAACAAGTTAAATATGTTCTCATTTTGTATATTCCATCCACCAATTGGTCTTCGATTTCTAAATTTTGTATCTTCTTTTGTTCGACATCTTTAAAAATGGTATCAACAATTTCTTCAACATTTGTTTCTCCACCTTTTAATTTGTTATATTGTGTACTGAAGAATTCTCTTTCGTTGTAAACATCGATACTGTATAAGAAATCTTCTTTGAAAAAGGGCAAAGTCCATCCATCTGGTAATTCATCAAAGTATAAGTCACATCTATCATTTTGTGATAACTGCAACAAATTGTTCATTGAATATTTTGAAAGCAATGTTTCGTATGAGCTTGGAAGTTGCGGTTGATGTAAATAAACAGTTTCCTCGGTTTCCAGATTTCTTGCAAAAGCCCATTCGGTTGACTTCTCTCTTGTAATTGAAGAAGGCCTTACAAAATTCGAATAAGTCCTGTAATTTTGACCCATAGCGATCACCAGGATTAAAATTAGGGCGACTAACACAATATTCTTCTTATGGGAACCTCTCATCGAGTTATATCAACCTCAATTAAAAGAAATACTTTGACTTTCAAAAACTCAATCAAGAATTGGATGTTGCAATGGAGAAGACATGACAGAAGCTGGGCAGCTATCAAGGTGTGTTGATAATTGCAATAACATTACGTCTAGACCATGAGACTAAATCCCTGTCATATTATTCGAGAACCTTGTTCTTTTTTTTTCAGTAAATCCACCACACATCTCAAAAATAGAGTGCTTAACTTAAGGAGCTCAGTCTCTGGAGAAGTCCCATATCTGTCTGGGACGAGAAGGGTTATTGCCAGAATAACATCAGATACTATCGAACTTAAAGTCGGTGTTAGTTCCTCTAGTAATCATTGTAGTTTGTAAAAACACAATTGGTTGAATTTGAACACATAATAATACATAGTATTTGTAAATATAGATAACTCTGTATATTCATCAATATCATATCCAATTGTTTCAGCAAAGTTGCCTCCTTATATGTCATTCATTTGTAATGATATTGATCGAATGAATGATAATGATGATAATATCGGTGAAAAATCTGCAACGTTATTATTGTACAACTTTAATGAGGAAATATTTGAGATATTTTTGATGATAAATTTGATGATTCTAATATTCCTTCCAAACATTGGTATTGAACAATGGAATTAACATGATGTAAATGTGTCTGATGTATTACTGACAGATAACATTGGAATGGTTACCAAATGACAACGATATTGATATTCAAGTTCCCATTCAATCATTGAAAAAACTAGCACAGATGCTGAACAATACAATTCTTTTCGATGTGACTTTTAGTGATTATGTGAATAAATAGGTTGGTATATATCGACAGCGCCGCGTGAATTGGATTTAGAATTCAGTAGTTGGAGATCAATCCAATACTTCGTACACGAACAAAAGTCAAGAGTCACAACAATGTCATTGAAACGAGAATCATTGAAGTTACCGATATAGCGGATTAGCCACCATAATAAGAGCAGCTTTGAGTCCCCTTTTGAGAAACTTGACAACAGCTTATTAAGACCTGAGCCATGGATATGTAATAGATATGTCGGCGCGAACTAACAGCATAATTTATCATTATACATATTAAAATCAACCTACATTTTCATCTATTACAAAAATTCTGTATCAATTCTACTTACATAAATATCAAAACGAGTAAAACAAAAATTTGTTCCCCCTTCATAATTTGGCCTTCGATATTTGTTGAGATTCAAACATTTCCCTAATTTCATTAGCCAGTTCAGTCATGTAATAATTTAATTTTTCACTGGTATAGCCAAATCCATTTTCTTTGAAACAACTAATATTAATATGGAGAAAGTCATCATTGATCATATAAGCTAACCCGTACCCATCTGGTACCACTGGTGACCAACCATATCCGTTGAAATTGTTTGATGATAATTGTGATGTGGATAAAAACCAATGAGATGAATAGCTATAAATTGGATCATTGTAAATGTCATGAACTTTCTCTCCAGGTTCGTATAATTGCTTCAAGCCGAAAAGATGTCTATCACATCCCTCCCCATTACTAGCTTTGGAAATATAACCTAAATGGGCTTTGACCGCATCTTGAAATAAATTGAATCTTAAATCGTTTTTAGCATTCTCCCAATTTGATACGTACTTAACACTAGCAGAGGAGACACTACGGCAAGTCTCTGTTCTTCCTTTGAAAAATTTTCTAGTGGAGGCAGATTCATATGTTGGTTTCGAAATTCCAGTCATCTTGTAATATCCTAATTGAATCAACATTTGAATGAATGCATCTGGTGAAGTCTTGAATTTCTTAATATCTCTCTTACCTAATCCATAGTATTGGAATGTCTTGATATCCAATGAATTAACAGTCTTGTTGAAAACTTCAATTTCCTTGGAAATTTCGCTATCGATTTTAGGATTAATATCCCAAACAAGTTTAGACCAATTTGGAATTTGAGAAATGTCTGTACTCAAATTCTCCAAGGATTCATACTTGTTCAACTCGCTAGTTAACCAATCATTCATTCTCAACGTTGGTGTACCATCCATTCTAGAATGTTCGCCTAAAAATCCTGAACTTCCATTTTTAGATACAAACATTTGAATTGGCTTATCAAACCAACGATTTGTACCATTACCGTGCCAACAGTTTCTCGACCGTTCTTCAATTGTAATTGGCGAATTTGAATCCAAACACAATACAAAAGATGATGCTTTAATATCTTTCAAATTTTTTATATTTAAAGCACTCTTTGATAATTCAGCATAATTTTCAGCCCATACATCTCTATTGGAAGAGGTCAATACACCAACTGGAGCTTGTAAAAGTGGCGTCTTTTGCAAGACAATATCCAACAATTGTTGATAGATCTGGGCTTCATTGATTGATTGACCATTAATATCATGATGATAAACTTTATAAAACTGATCTTCATATAAAACAATTAAAAATCTGTTCTCCGAAGGTTCAAAAATCTCAGTTTCATCCTTTCCAGGTTTTGGAACTCTGCAATTGTTGAACAGAAACTTGAAGGACTCCATACAATAAGGATTGCCTTTTATTAATTCTGGTTCTAAAATCTCAGATTCAACCGATTCCATAAATTCAACAACTTTTTTAACAATCAAAGAAGCCTTCAATAATTGGTTAGATTCAATCTTTCTATTTTTCAAAGGTTTGTGACTGAAGAAGTATGATGAAAAGGGTGACACTGGATCTCTGTATTCCAAATATGCATAATCATCCCACCAGGTACTCAACCAATTTCTTGTTTGCAATTTTTGTAATCGTTGTTGTAATTTCTCCAGATCTCCACCAGGCTTTATAAAATCTTTAACCAAGCTTTCTGTCTTTGCGAAGGAGTTTGCATCATCACCAATAAGTGGCTTAATTGAGTTAAGATACGTTTCCAGTGTCTTTTCCAAATCTGGGATCGGTAAAGATGGCAACGAGTCCTGATACTTGTACAAATCACCTTTGCTCGTTACTGTTGATATAGATCTCACTGGCATTTTCTTCAATACAGCTTTAATGACGTTTTGAGAAATGATTAACATTTAGATGTTCTCTATGATGCATTCATTGATCTCTAATTGTCAATGGTGATTGAGGATTCAGCTTTCATTTATATATCGAGCCGAAACAGGTCATTTGCTCCACTTCCCTTTGACCCCAAGAAAAAAGTTACCGATGGCACAAAAAACGGAAAAAAAATATTATCATGTGAATTTTGTTGTACATTTCCAATCAGCAGAAAGACGCGCGCGAAAAAGAATATGTCGTTACATTTTCGCTTCAGCACCCTCTTAGGTACTTGATTCACCAATTGGCATGATGTCAATAGACCAAACGTGATATAGAGCGATATAATGAATTCCGTCACCTATGAAGAGATTTCAAACTATATTTTCAAAACTATTTAAACCATCATGGATTCAGTAGCTATTTCTCAATTACCCTTCAATGTTGAAATCAAAGTTGATACAGCAGAAGGCCAAAAAAAATTGTAAGCCATTCATACAAACTAATTCTTTTCAAGCTTTCCAATAGTGAATGATTGTCGCTTGTCCTCAGGTAAAATATAACGGTCCTCAGGCGTCTTTTTCAACTTGTGAATGCGTAAGTTCCGATTTCCCCATCTTTTTACTTTTTATAAATATTCTTTGATTGGTATTGCTCTGGTAACAACTCTTGAGTCTGTCTGAGTCTGAAATATTAGCCAATAGTGGCATAGATCCGTTGCTGGTAGTAATGTGACTTTTGAAGTAGTCATTCCTTAAGTCTAAACACACCACTTTTAAAACGAATATAATTTTCGCTTGAGGCTCATCATCTAAAACCCTTTTCGGATATTTGTTAGAGGTAAAATGCCTATATTCAGAAATTTTTGGGAGAAAGAGACTGGAATACATTGAACGAATAACCAAGACCCTTTTCATGGAGAGATTTGTAAAAAATAAAGTTAAGATGCTTAATACAAAATGCCATTACTTGAACAAATACAACCATCGTTACCGAGGAAAGAAGACTTGGATCCTTGAGAGGATTGCTATTTGGCAGCGGCAACACTTGTTAAAATACATCAAGAGTCAGCAGTCCATCCATAAAAAACAAAGAAGGGACAACAAGTTTCTCTTCTTGCTTCTCTAGGGTAAGCGTCAGGTGCTAAATGTTTCTTTATATTTATCTTAGGTTCAGTATCATATCAGAAATTTTCGTATATCTCCAGGTTTAACTTTGTCAGAGTGGAGTTTCAAGGGTTATTTCGATGCCAAGGATTTTCGCGTTATATCTTTGGTGATACAAATTTGAGAATACACTTCTTTGGAGAGCAAGCAAAATCTGAGTCAATAATGTATTTCTTCTAAACCCTTGTCTCTGTTTCAAGTAAGAAAAAACTCCTAATAACTGCTTCATGAGGAAGGGGTATTGAAACCAACTTAATTTAGGGTTATAGTAGCCAATGTTAGTTAGCTTTTGTAGCTAGCTTCAATAGCAGGATGTTTTAGAATAGCATTGAAAGCAGCATTTAAAGCAGCTGCCTAGTGCATTACTAATGAACTGCAACGACTACGCAGCTGTAACACATCTTTGAAAGCACCAGAAACTTGATCAAAGTTTCGTTTCGATCTTGAGGACTCTCATGGACATAATGGTCAGTCTACTACATTTATTTTCTAACGAAAATGATGCAGGGATGTGCATGGACCAGTTTGTTGCATAAATAACCTTGTTTGAAAAATAAGACGTTGCATAATAAAAAATGTGAAAAATACCAAGATGATAATACTTACAACAACTACTGCTCCCCAGTCAAAAAGGAGAGTGTCATGCAGTACCATATTTTCATCACTGAGTGCTTCAAAGCTTAATTTGATTATGTTACTTTTTCTTTTTATTCATCTCCATGCACGAAGGCAACTATGTTGACCTTCCCCCACTATTGTCCATGCCATTGCTTTTCGAAACATTCCTCGGACGTAAGCTCGCTCTTTTATGACCATCACGAATCTACCTGCCGCAGTATCTTTTTCATTCTTTTCCTGAAAGCATCCCAAAATTAAATTGTCTTAAATAACAGTAGTTGATGAAACTTGTTTAGATCACCTTAACGCGTGGCGCTACCATATTCAGCTAATGATTGAAGTTATTTTGCTGAAGGTACTTTATTAAGGTTGTACTGCTATATTGCAACTTGGGACGGATATGTGATATGGTCTTGAAGAGTTTGCCCGAACTGGGATCTGGGTATTTTAACATTATCTTGATGCAGATGCTCAGTGTGCTTTTTTTTTTTTTTATTTTTTTTTTCTCAATTAGAATTCGAAAGGCTCTACAAGGAGTGATATGGATATCACTTAAGTAGGGAGTCACAAAACAAAACAATCTTATGATGACTTTGGCCTGTTGGGTGTCGTAATGCCGCGGTACCAAGAACCTTGCATTTTTGAACATGGCAACAAAGGGCGTTCAACGTGTGCCTCCATGTTTTTAAGTTCCACCTTGTTGAATGTACAAGCTCATTGATTATTTAAAATGA
>JAJLSN010000383.1:0-10495 GCA_030567655.1 Nakazawaea ernobii | reverse complement strand
AGTACAGTATGATCAAAGTTACCAAACTCGCGTAATACATTTTCATTATGATACTTGGTCAATAATTCTTCAATATCGATATACATATGATCAATATCAACTTCATCAAATGAATTTTCTTCACCATGGAAAAGTAAAATATCCATCAAGAAATAAATCAAATCTTCTAATAAATCTGTATTTGCCAATGGTGTTGAAAGATTCAAAAAGAAAATCTCCAAGATTTGATCATGAATATCAATTTTGTTATTAGCCTTTGATTTCTTATTAAATCTTGAAGGTAGATATTGATTCAAGATAATATCAAATTTTTGTTTAAATTCCAATTTCAAATTGGAATTGACCTTGGCCTGATTGAAAATTCCCTTGAATCCACCAATCCAATTCAATTCCACTTTTTGTAACAATTTTTGCAAATCTTGATCTAATTTTTTACGTTCATCCCACCATTTCAATTTATCATCCCTTGTCTTTATTTGAGATATGCGATCATTTTTAGTGGTGGCATTACTTTCATTTATAATTCGTTTCAATTCTATCATCGCATCTTCAAATGTTAATATAATATTATTCGCATCCTCACTATCACCAGTGGAATGTCTAATCAATGGTAACCTGATAATAAAAGGTGCCTCCGAATTTTTTTCAAATCTTGTAATTAAAAGGTTTCCTGTGTGAGGACAAATATCAATTGTGACAACAAGCCAATTTTGTGGTAATTTTTTTTGTAAATCATGATATACATCTTGATCCAATTGCAAACTCGAGATATCCAAATCTGGAAGTAATTGATGGGTATCCTCAAAATGTCTATTCAAATCTCTATCAAATGTAAATGGTAAATATCTTGGTATTTCATCCTTATTATAAAAATCAATCAAGTTTAAACTTGATGTGGCAATTGATGATTTCAATGAGATAACATTGAGGAATGCCTTGTTCAAATCATAAATCTCAAAATTCTTCAAAATTCTCCAATGATCAGTTAATACTGACCTTAGGATAATTTCAGAATTTGATAAACTGATCAACAGTTTATGAGTGATTGTACTTTCCCTAGTTGAAGACATCGTGGAGGGAATCGTAATTACCGATTCCTCTAATCCTGAAAGTACAGGGTCAGAATTCAATAGCCTGTGCGCCATGTTCAAGTTGCCTTTTGCTCTTATAATGTTTGTCCTTTGCGATTTATTATTATTAATATTCGTGTGAATTTTCTTTGGGAATTGAAAATCTAAAATTCTATCACCATTGATTTTGAAATGTATTTTATAATCAATTTCCAATTGTAACGCATGGAAACCGTGCGGATCTTCCTTGATCAATTTAGTAAACTCCAGATTTAATTTCCCATCTTGTAAATCTTTATAAAAAGATACAATTTTATCGTTGTAAATTTTTTCATTTTTTAAATCCCCAATCATTTGGAAATAAAAAGAATGAGCAGTTAATCCTTCAAGTTCCAATAGATTATCATCAAATTCCAAATTATTATAAATTTCATCACTCTTGATCATAAATTCATTTGCCTTCATAAATTTTTTGGATAACAAATAAAATTCAGCAATGGCATAGTAACCATAACATTTATCAATGGGTAATTGTTGAGTATCCAAAAATGTCAACAATTCATCTACATAATAAACACAATTCTTGGTCAATCCACAATGGATCATCAATTGGATACCAAGTGTTAATGATTTCAACAACATGGATGATATTTCCCATTTCATGGCATTAAACTCATTCATCTCCAAATTTGACAAGTGAGATATATATTTCAACAAGATAATTTTACCCAATCTTATGCTTCGCCTTATATCAATAATGGAGCCAGTAAGGTCAGAATTTTGAAATTTATAAATTGAAGTTAAATATGAAAATTTTGAATAAATGATTAAATTTTGCACCAATTTCAGTTTCTTATCATTATTATTGGTGGTGAGAGATGAGTTATCCAACTTTAAAATATTCCAAATTTCTTTGAATGACAGTGTGGAGAAATCCATATTCTTAACATCCAAATGAAGTTGAAATTCCAAAAGTTTAATCCGAATCTTATCCATACAAGGTTTTATAGTGCAAAGTTTATTCAATGCCATCTTGGAAAACTTCAATTCACAAAGAACAGAAGCCACTATGAAATTTATATGATTCACATGATGATTTTTCAATATTGGAGATCGCACTTTTAAGAAATCTTGTGCAATTTGAATGAGATAAATGTATAAATGTTGGTATTGTAAAAAATTTAACAAATTTTTAACAAATGAAAATTCCAAATTGAACAATATTTCATTATTATTCAACATTGAATTTGGCTTCATTGATAACCATCTTCGGAAAAGATCAATACTTCGAATGGTAATTGTTTGATTGAAAGTCCTGTTTATTGTATATTGTAAATAATTAAAACAAATAATCAACTCTTTATATTGAATCATTTGACTATCATGGGGGAATTCCTTTTCATTACATTCTTTGTAATTGACATGAATAAATGAATCCAATCCAATTAAATTATAATATTTGATCAACAAGTATTGGAAAAGCCCACGATCTTTCATGGTTTTCTTAATATTTTCCAATATATCATTTATTATGATTGTCTTACCATCTATATTTAAACTTGATAAATTTTTCAAAATACCACTTGTAATCAAAGCTTGAAGGGTTTCATCTAAATTTTGTAAATCTAAAGATTTGGACAACACTGTTGATTTTATCAATAATCTTAAACTGATATTTAAATCCTTATTAAAATTGTTCTCCAATTGTAAGAAATCATTAATAGGTTGCAATTTGATATAACATTGGAAAATTTTCATTAAAAAGATTTTAGATTCATGATATTTCCCATTTTCAATCAATAGATTAGAAATTCTATCAATTTTCAATTTGAAAAATTTGAAATTATCGAAATTGAAATCATTATTCAATATATTATATTCATAATTGACACAATTCATCCATTGATTCAATGACTCTCCAAAATTTGAAACCAACAATTTCCCACCATTTTGGAAACAAATATTTGACAAATTTCTAAATTTTTCAATTCTGTTCAATTTCTTGTACACAATTGATAAATTTTTAATCACATCATTTAACAAATTATCAAATTTTAAATCTTTAATGAAACTTGTGACATAATTCAAGAATTCCATCATGTATTTAGCATCAAATTCAACTATTGCTAGTATTTGTAAACTGGTTATCAATAATTTCAAGACATTTAAATGATTCAACTTGATACATTTAACATTATATTTAATCAATTTCCTAATCTTGTCTTTATCCAGAATTTCCCAATCATAACCTTCATGTAATTGCCTTAATAATTCATCCATATTTTCAACATCATGAACGATAAATTGATCCATAACATCACCAATATCAAGAAGTGTTTCTTGTTGTTGTTGTTGTTGCTTATCAAGAAATTTCAACCAATTAATATCTTCAATATTACGAAACTCATCTTGATATTTCAATTTGATTTGGTGATACAGTGATATCCATTTATACATAATTTTGTTGTTAATGGGTGATTTCAAACGAAATAACTCTGCAAAGAATTTAGCTGTGTATTGATAAGTCAATTTATCATCAATTTTAATCAATCTGTCCAATACAATACCAAGATGCTTATATAGCACCAAATCTTGCTCTTGAGAAAACGATAGCGCTTTTATTATGAAATTCAATTTCAAAACTGATTTGCAACGATTACTATAATTGACCATATTTTTTTTCATAATGTTCATCGGTTTTTTATCATCAATTGAATTGAACCAATTATAACAATTTTGATTGCAAATAAGTAAGAATTGTTGACTCGATATAAGTACAACATCACCACCATCATCTTCCAAGACCAATTTCGCCAATAAGATATAATTATTTGTGATATGCTTTGCATATTTCAAGTTGAAAACGTTAAATTTCAAACCATGTATTAATTTCTCAAGACAAACCTCATCATCATCATCATCATCATCATTAGGTTTATTGTTAACTTCATTCTTACTGACCAGATTATTTATCTGTTTGAACAATGAGTACATCAATTGTAGTGCCTCTTTATATTTTTTAGAGTTGATCAATTCAAGAGTATATTCATTTTGCAACTTGACAACATCATCATCCACATCATCATCTCTATTCAAAATATCAAAGCATTTCAACATTAACGCTATCACCACCACCACCACTTCATCTTCATCTTTACCACGCACTCCTCCTTTTCCAACTCCGCTCCTGATATTCGACTCGATGAATTGTAAGCATTTCAATCTGATAACCGCCGATGATGATTTAGACGGTACGATGGTCCTAGTGGTGTTTGCAGTAGTTGTTGTTGACGTAGCAATGCGCTGATGCTGTTTCAAAGGTGATATGGAAAGGTCCGATTCGAACTTGTTCAATAACAGCACGAGATCTGAAGTCGGGTGGTTCTCCCTGGGGTGATGTCCATTGAGTTGTAGTTGATCCTCCATATATTTATTCCCTATACACAATTATTTTTGTTTTTGTTTTTGTTTTTTGTTTTTGTTTTTAAACAAAATCTTTTTTTGTGTTTTGTGTTGTGTTTCGTGTGTGTGTGCCGGAGAGACAAGAGAGTAAGGCTGAAACTACAAATGAGCACTGGGATCGTCACATCATATCATATAGAAAAAGGTCATCAATAAATATCATTATACATAGACATAGACAAGGAAGGAGGGTGCAAAACATAGTCAACAAAAGGACTCATAATTTCACATCACTCAATTTTTTTAAAACAACAGATGATTTTTCATCTCGTTCACGGACATTCAAATCCTCTCTTTTCAAACCTTTCAAGAATTCATCATTATATGGCAGTTTATCCTTTGTGATGTCATTTCTCAACTTGACAATACCATAATAATTGTTATAAATGTCACCATTATAGGAACCTAATGGAGAATTGATGAAATAATCGGAGAATTTAAAAGCATCAGTTAATCCAACAACTCTATACTGTAAATCTTGATACAATGATTTTAAAGAGTCACTAATTTCGAAAATTGTTGATGGTGTAAAGACATCAAATTGTAAAAAGGCACCATTGAATTTTTCAATATGAGAAAGGGCAAACACTTTAGCCAATTTAACCAAACTTGATTTGATATTACCTTCATCTGATGACTTGTTAATTCTATCGATAAATGTTTCCAACATGTAATAAATAGCATTTAACTTGGAGATTAAAACTTTTTCAACACCAAAATAATCCCAATTGTTATCCTTTGAAGGTAATGTCTTTGTTATATGATGAGAAAATCTAACAAGACACAGCTTATATGATTCTAATAATTGATCTAATGAATCAATCTTGTAATCTTGTCCATTTAAATACGATTTATAATCATTTAAAAATTGTAAATCACCTTTGATTTTTTTACCACTAGCCAGTTTTTGGAAAGCTTGTACAACAATACGACCACCATTCATGGCCAAGACATTATTATCACCTTCCCAAGTACATTGAACAACCCAATCAGCATACAGTTTGGCAAAACCCGAGTAAGATGAATAACCATGACCACCACAAGCTTGTCTACATTCATCAATTAAATTTTGAGTAAACCAAGTACAAGTAGATTTCAAAGATGCAGAAGAACCAAAGATATTTTTCAATGATTCAATGGCTTTACCAATAGTTTTAAAATCTTGAGTCTTGGCCAGTTCTTCCAAATTGGCAATGGTTTCCACATGAGCTTTTGTCAAACGATCTGAACCACACAGTGCGGCATAAACATAAGCCAATAATGGAATTAATCTTGATTGATGTAATGGATAAGAAATCAATTGATTTTCACCGGTACTGCCCTTTTCCTTCTTACCAAATTGTTTTCTTCCAACTGCATATCTCAATGCAATAGTGATAATACGTTCACCAGTTCTAAAAGAATCATTAACCATGGTGACTCTACCATTTAACAAAGCACCATAGGATAATTGTTCCAAAGGTGGTACAACAACTTCTCCATCTTCTTCGATTCTTGTATATTTGGTCAACATGTACTCCTTTGGAATCTTGACATTGGAAAATTGAATCCAACCATTATCGATACCATCTCTACCCATCTTGGCACCAATATCACCAATGGCAACCCCTGGGTATAAATCATGATTTACATCTCTTAATGGAACGATAAATGTCTTGACACCATAATCTTTCCCCTTGACGATTAATCTTGCGTATACAATGGCATGATTAGCAGAATGAGCAGCACCACCAATCCACCATTTTGTGGCACCAACGTGAGGAGTGTTGATGGAAAATTCCCTTTTGGATTCGTCAAAGATGGCAGTGGTTTCCAAACCGGCAACGTTGGAACCATGGGCTAATTCAGTCATGGCAAAGCAACCATAAATATCCTTCATCATAATAGTACCTCTTTCAAAACACCAATATTTAAATTGCTCCTCGGTACCATTACCTCTGATTGCAGTTAAAAACAAACCGAGATGAACGCCCAACCTGGTACCAAGTTGTGGATCCATCATAGCCACCAAATTCAACCGTCTTTGAAATAATTCATAATTGGGCAGGTCCTTCTCCATATATGTAGCTAGTTGAGAGATTTTCCTCGCGGTGAGTAAACGATGCTCCTCTTTGGAGTATTCGTAATATTTGGAATCAACTTGCAAATTTGGGTCTCTTTCAATTTGTAACATCAACTCTTGTGTCTCGATAGATTGCGCTTTAGAACCCTCGATAAAGGCGTTCATCTCATCAATGTCAAAGTCAATCTTTGACCTTTGTTCAGAGATCAAGCCAGCAGGGTTAGGAGTCGTCATTATGATATGATATATATATGTGTATGTGTGTGTATGTGATAGATATGAGAAGGAGATGGCACAAGAAACACGGAATTGCAGTACCCTTTATACGATACTATACTGTGCAGTGTGCTGTACTGTGCTCTACAACCGCTATCACATATGCTTCTGCGATACAAAACTGAGTGTGACACAAAACAACTTTTCCTCGCCTCTTGTTCTCCTCACCACCGCGCACTATACTCCCGAGGCTGTATACATGTCCACTGGTTACACATTGGAGTAGCCTGTAGCCTGTAGTGTATACATACATACATGGCCATGATCCGAGGTTGCACAGGTGGACACACCCACCGAGTTAAGGTTCATGTCATCTATTCATCTACCGTGCGGTAAAAAGAAACACTCACACACAAGACAAGACAAGGTGGAGTGACGATGAGTGAGCGAGGGTCGGCTAGACTTGCGATAGTTAGTTATATACATACACTATTGATCATATAGGTAGGTATACATATATACATAGATACATACATATATGTGTACAATTGTTTATTTATTTATTTAGTTCTTTATTTCGTTTGGACTGTGCTGGACTGGACTGGACTGGACTGGATTAAGCTATATACAAGATTACATTCATTGGACAAGGTAAATCATCTTACCACTCTTATCGTATCCAATCTTCCTATCCTTCTTCGTGTCTCTGTTCGTAGTACCATATCTATAACCAATTTTCCCACTCTTGACATCGGTGAATTTGAAATAAAACCGTTCATGCATTTTCTTCTCAGCTAAGAAACTCTTTGTCGATTTATTAGAATGGTTCTTGTTATCGGATGACGACGAAGATGAAGAAGTATGATGATCGGAATGCTCACCTAAATCACTCAATTTCTCCAAAGTCACTTGAGCAGGTTCCAAATTGAACACTTTGGCGGCATCAATAGGCCCAAATGGTTCACTTTCAGCTATAGTTAAGAACCTTGATCTCTGTGTTTCCGGTGGGATAGGAATTTCCGTCAAGTTTTCAACATGTTCTTGCCTTACCTCCTTTATTGGTAACATCTTATATATGGCATGAGCCATCTTGGTCAATTCAGGTGTAATTAAATTCTGTTTGTATTTGTCATGTTAGTAATTTGTTGTATCGATCTCCCATCACACACATATATACATATATATATATATAAATATTTCAGGATATTATTAAAAGTTTCTAACCATGGTTTTTATGTCTTCAAGACTAATCGAATTTTTTTTGTTATTCTCATCATTGTAATAAATATATATATACATGTGGTGGTGATGGTGTACGTGTGATAAAGAATGATTACTTACATCTTGTTTCCATTTTTTTTCCACAGCATTCAATTTAATCAATGCCTCTAATCTTGGAATTTTTAAACCATATTTAACAGCAGCTTCCTGAGTACTGATTTTCTTAACAAGGATATCATCAATGATATCTTTTTTCAATTTGTAACTGATTTGGAAATTTGTTAAAAATTGATCATTTTCAGGAAATGGTTGAAATAATCGTTGACCCATTGGTTGCCTTACATTTCTTGGTTTTGTCACTATCAAATGATTATCAATCAAGGAATTACCCTGATCGAAATCCGGATTCACATATTTAGGCACATGGTTTGTTGAAGAATAATAATATTTGTTGAAATGGTATTCACCTTTGAAATTTTTAGGTCCCAAGAATAAATCCATTGACTTTTTCAAATTTGTAGTTTTGAATTTTGGTTTACTATTGAAATTCTGCTTTATAGGGAATCTAGCATATGCCACAATTCTCTTGTGACGGACTTGGGACAAATTGATCCCTATCCCAAGTGTACTACTTCCGCTAGTAGTAGACGCCGTTGTCGATTTGAACATCATCATGTATATCTAGATATCATATATATATATATATATATATTCGATATTGGACAAATGAAAAATTGTGTTGACAAAAGAGAAAAGAAAAAAAATTTTAATCCTTTAGGGCTTTTTTAGGGGCGGCGCTGCCATCTTGTTGGAGCGTGTCAATAAGCCATTACTTGTATATCTATATGTCTTGGATCGCAACTTGGGCAAAAATTCTCCGTTTGTTCTCCTTTTATAATAAACAATTATTCAATTCAATCCAATTTCTAACATTGAACGTAATTTCTAACATTGATCAAAAAATACTAATAAATTTGAAAACTTCTCCTTCTTTCTTGAATATTTAACAGAATGCTTAAATTTTTGACTGTTGATCATTACAAATTATAGAATGACGTCTTTTAGTTACATCCATATATACATAAAAAGGCACAGAAATATAAAATGTCTTTCGTTAACATTTATTGACATTAATGTATATAGTGTGATATCGAGCTGGGCATTTGAATATATAACAAAACAAGAGTAACGAGTAATGTCTTGACATCCAGTTTCTAGTTTATCTGGCTATTAAGTAAAACCCAATGATCAAATAAGTATCGCCTTATGATTGACCTCTCATCGATGTTTTAAAATTTGACAGAAAAAAAAATAATCTCGCTTTATCCCTTTATATTATTCAACAGAATACAAAAGGATAGTTACATTTTTTAACCTTCCATTTATTGTCAGTACAGTGATAACTTTCAAGAAGCTCTCAATGGAAACACGTTCTAAGAAGAGAAAATTGGATTCCATCAAAGAACTGGAAAGGGCAGAATCTACTGCAAAATTCACAAAAGCTATTACGCCATTGTTTGATGAATTCTGCGAATTTGTTGGTTTGACTGCTCGCCTAAAGAGTCTCCAAGATGTCCAACAAAATTTGAAGGACAACAAGTATGAAGATGCTTCTCAGCTTGTCCATGACTTGAACAAAATTCCAACCGAAATGAACAAACAATATGATAAGAAAGATTCCAAGGATGACAGCACGGAGGCAACAGAATTGAATAGATATAATGAAGTCGACGAATATATCCAACAGACGTTTGTGCCCATTATACATTCTCCAGCTATCCTTTATGTTTTACAACAACATCGCAGGGATATAAAAATAGATTCAAATCACGAGTTAGTGGGTGAATATCGGGATTCTTTCAGTTCTGTTCGAAGCCATAGCGAGCGGTTAAAAATGTACTTAACGTGGCCATTACCAAAACTCACAGCGCCAAAAAGTGGCATTCGAGCTAGAGCTAATGATGCTAGTAGTAGAGTAAAGAACACTGATAGTACTGCAACCACTGTAACCACTGCCACCGCTACTAGCACTGCTGAAAATACGACACAAGAGTCCGGATCTAGCTTAATTGATTCCAACAAACCATCTTCTGTTACTGGGAACTCAGCAGGCACATTCAAACGACCTTTCAGTAAGTCTAAACCAAGAGCACAACAGGAGCACCAACAGGAGCACCAAAAAGAAGAGGAACAGGAGCACCAACAGGAGCACCAACAAGTGAAGAAGCCAGCCGTGAAGAAGCCAGCCATGTTTAAGATTGGGAAATCAGAGTATGAGGTTGGCCTAATTGGTTTTAAGGAACTGAGTGAGTTTCAAATACTAATTAACAAAGAGAACCACTTGAATAGGTCAGATTTCGTAACTCAATATGTAAATGAATATTTGAATTCCGATGCTTTTAAAGAATGTGTTGAAAAAGTTTGGATGCCATCTGACTACGCTCAATATTGTGCTCTGAATCTT
>JAJLSN010000382.1:0-10727 GCA_030567655.1 Nakazawaea ernobii | reverse complement strand
TTTCCATCTCACTAAATAGATCATTGTCGATTTTATTGAGTTCTGTTGGACTGCTTATTTCGCTAGGGCGGCCTAATCTTTCATGAATTTTACTTTTTTTGATTGCATATACCTCATAGCTGTTCGTGTTGCATGGAATTATGTGTTTTGATTTCACCTCTGAAAGATCATGTTCATTATGGAAGCTTTCATGAGCATATCTCAACAAATAGCGTTTCCCATTGTTCATTCGTATTGTTAATTTTTTGCTCAATTCGTTACCAGGGATGGTGGTTACTTTGGATTTGTGTTTGTAGTAGCAGTGATAAAATTTAATCATATCATAATTAAGAAATATCAGGAATTGTCGATCGGTCCATTCACTTCATGTCAATTATTGAATCAGCTTACCACCTGAAAGCGGGATTGGAAATCATAATTCTGAATGGATTTAAAGGAGCATAAATCTATTCATATTATTTATCATTGATCCCTATTTATATCTTGAGAGATTTCAAGCTATATATTTCGACTGATTGAAACCAGAGTGGATAGTCATCTAACTACAGCAGAAGTCCAAGACTAAAAGAATGTCAAAAAGTAAGGTAGGAGAGTCCTTGGAGGGACTATCTACCATGAACAAATTGTCTGTTCCTTGAAGACCTAAATAGGACATTCTTTCTTTCATTAACATCTCTTATAGCTATACAATTACCAATCATAAAAACCTGATTACATTAGATATAGCTTCCTGAGCCATTACTTTTTTATCTTCCTCTTTATCTAGTTTGCCTATTTCAAACTTGGCATTTTGCAATTTCGTCACTAGTTCATCATAATCCAAATCTTGTTCTTTCAATTCTTTATCATCATAGTCATCGAGTAATCTTGTAAACATTTGTTCCAATTCTTTATCGTCCAAATCACGCTTAAATTCTTTAGGCTCTGATTGTGACTGCTTATTCCGCCAATCGTTAGTTTCAAACACTTCCAATACCCTTTCCTTGCCCATTTTCAAATTCTTTTGTGATTCTTCTTCAAACCAAATAAATTCAAATCCATTATCAAGCCAAATGTCATCAAATGTCAATATCTTCTCCTTGGGTAAAAACCCTGTTGATTTCTGGAATCCCACAGCTAATTTAATGCCATCCCACCCATCAAAATGTTGGTCAAATAAATCATTTAAAAGGCTTGATGCCTTGCTGATGTATGAAATGACATCGGCATCATTGGTATTGAATGTAAAAATCACCCCCTTCAACGCATCTCTAACTTCTTTGGCCTCTTCAGACAGCATCTCTTGGCACCAGTGGGAAAATTCTTCAATATCAACATTTCCATCTCTTTGACCAAATTCATCTATCCATATTCCTATCTTGGTTGTGAAATATTTGGTCTTGATATTCACATCGTTGAAAATCAACCCGCTGTGGGAATTCAAGTCCTTCGGTACCTCTATTTGATCTCCGAATATCCCCTTCACAAGCGTGAGCTTGCCACTGTTCGAACTTCCAATGATCAACACTTGGTTCATTCTCGTTAGTTAGTCAATATTCATCAGAAACGCTCCGAGATTTTTGGAAAAACAAAAGACGAAGAAAAAAAAAATAAAAAAGTCAAACAACAAACACAAAAAAACAATTAAGTCGATAAAAATATCAAAATCAACAAGTTCAATTGTGAAACTCCAGAGATTATAATGGTACTGAAGGAGGAGATAGTGGAGAATGGGCATTCAGAATCTCAAGAGGATGAGATTTTCAAAAGGTTGAAAGACGACTCGATTTTGAACACGGATGCCTATATAGATCAATTAATACCAATAATCAAGAAATCCATCAATCAAAATTCATTGGATACTTTATTAAATAATATGGAAGACTCTATATTTGCCAAAGAGTCAGAATTGGAAAGCTTGTCATTCAACAGTTCACGTGATGTCTTGACTTCAATCGATACTGTGCAACATATTATGATGAGTTCTGGTGAATTGTCGGAACAAGTTATGGTGATACAAAAGAATTTACTGAGAACGGGATATGAATTAACGACAAAGAAGAGAATATCAATGAATTATAAGAAAATTTATAACAAGATAAATGAGACAATGTTTGTATTACAATCCTGTTTACAAATTTTGGAATTGACGAATAAGATTATGGAAATGATTTCTGGAAACCATTTCTATAATGCTTTGAAACTGTTGGATGATTTGACAAATTTACATTCAAGCAATGAACTGTTTGAAACCTTTGAATTCACAAGGAGGATACTCGATTCCATCCCACGTTTGAGGGCGATGTGTAAAGATGATTCAATAAATCATATCAAGAAATGGTTAACAAATTCTCTTGAAAGAAATTTTGTCAAGATTGGAGAATCAGTAACGCAAGAGATGAGTTTGATAGTAGAAAATTGGACTGAGTTGACTCAATTGTCAAAAGATTTACAAAAATTCAAAGTCAATTCTGGAGTGGAGTTATCGATGCGCCCAGATTCAGATTTTGATCCTTTAAAAGAAATTGACTTGAAAGCATTATACGATGGAATTTTGGTTTATGAAACTTTAGCAGAGGAGGAAACATTGAGAACTGAATTCCATGATGAATGGTTAAACAAGAGAGATCGTTTGATCAAGGATTTAATGAAATATGAACCAAAATTACAACAGAAAAAGGGTGGATATCAACGTAAAAATTCCATTCCAACTTCAACTTTTAACAATCTTGAAGAATTGAAACAATTCATACATACCGTATTAGGATTCTTGATAAGTGATCATTTGATTAATATCAAGACAGGACATAAGTTGAGGTCTGATTCTAATTTGAAAGATATTTATGAATCAATAGTATCCAAAATGTATCCTTCATTAAATTCATTTTTAAATAATAAAGTTCATACAATTCTGGATTTGCAAGATTTCAAAGAAATTATTGGATTATTTGTGCAAAGTTTGGAAAATTATGGATATGCTATTGACCAATTTTATAATATATTGATAAGCGCTTACAAGAAATTCACAGTTTTGAATTTCCAAGAATTTAAGACAAATTATCTGAAAGTTACTGAAGATGATGATTCATTCCCCATGCATTTCAAAGAAAAGGAGTTGTACATCAAGATTTGCTCACTTAGTTTTTACCATATTGAAGATGAGTCACAAATCACGTTACCCAGGTCATTACCATTTTCATCTATTTATCCAATGACTTGTATCCATTTGAAAAATTTCATATTGTCTCATCAATCATTTATTGAAAGATATTATTCACACAAGCTGTCAGAATTGGATAAGATCTTGGTGAACTCATTGGATAACGTCTTGAGTAATATTGTCATCAGCTTCTTGTCAGAGAAATTGAATTCCACGATAAAGGAGGAGATTTCCCAAAATTTAATAAATTTAGAATTTTTCAGTAATTCTATAAAAGAATTTGAGAAAATGATTTCTAAAAATTCAAATAATCAACTTTATTTGAAAAGTTATTCCAATTTTATTCAATTGAGAAAGAGTGCAGAATCTAAGATTTTCGAAATGGTTGATTCTAAAGTTATTGATTTGATTGAATTTGCCCAATGGGATTTCCAAAGTAAACAAGTTCAACAAGAACCAAGTATTTTCATCAAGGATATTGGTGAATTCTTGGAGATGATGTTTAATACCAATTTTAACAATTTACCAACGAGTATTAGACAATTATTATTATTCAGATCTTTTGACTTGATTGCTGATCATTTCTTAGCCAAGATTAAAGAGAATTCAATTATAACACCAGAGGCATTACAAAATTTTGATCTGGATGTTGTGTATCTTGAAAATATAATAAATTCGATGAATGAAGTTGTCAATCTGAACCATGAAGAGCATAAATCACTATCGATTAATAGTACGTTCATCGAATTAAACCAAGTTATGGATTTGTTAAAATCAGCATCATTACAATATTTCAAACAACATCAAAATACAAAATTCACAAGAATCAAACCGGAAGATGCAAATATATACATTGATAAATTGGAAACTGTGCAACAAGAGAGAAGACAGTTGATGATGGAAAACGCAATGGATGAAGATAATTCAGATAGACTGAGTATCATCAGCATGAACAATGCCAATGAGGTGTCGTCTTCCAGATTTGCTAGATTCAAATTCAGAAACAAAGATTGATAAACCTTCTTTTTTTATTATGTACCAATATTCAAAAAAACACATTAAAAATACATTTATTTCACCTTTTCATTCAATCTTTCTATTCTTCAGTGTTAGCAGTTTATAATTGTAACTTATCTCGCTCTCTCTCTGTCTCTGTCTCCCTCGCTCTCGCTCTCCCAAATTAATAATGAATTTGGTTTGATCTCTATATGATTTCATATTGAAATTGTCGCGCATTCATAAACCAAATTCAGTAATATGAAAATTTGAATTATAATTTGTTATTCAATTGAAATCAATACATCGATAGAAACCATGTCATACGATTGGAAGGAGATCTATTCTCCATCATTCAAACTCCCGAAGTAAGTTCTTTATAGTGTTATCTACCATCAGCGTGTGGATCAAAACTAACTAACTGCGATCCTTAGTGCATCATCGAAACAGAAAATCCCATCACCACCTGGGTACAAGGACATGACGACAATGAAGAAATCGTCACAAACACAGAGTTCATCGAAACCACGTGATATATCATTGGAGAAATTAATAGCTAAGAAGAATTGGGAATTTAGCATGTCGCCATTGAAGAGTTTACCGATGAATGCTATAATGTCATATTTTGCTCCAAATTCTTTACAATTGATACCTATATTGATGACGTTGAATTTATTCTTGACACCATTGAAGGAGATTTTCAGTAATTTGGGGAAATTCGATAATATGGAATTTGTAGAATCACCAGATATCTTGTTGATGAAATTTATTTATATCGTTTGTTGGTGTTGTAATATGGGGATTGGTGTTTGGAAATTAAATCAAATGGGATTGATTCCAAATACTAAAAGTGATTGGTTGAGTTGGGAAGTTGCTCAAAAAGTTATTGAAAGGTCATGATGAGAATACAGGTATATACATATAATTAATAAAAGCTTCATCTAAGATTTTTGTGTAAAATAATTTTGTTATAATAAAAAAGAATGAATGGAAAATGGGTGGTATAAATAAATATAAAACGTGGAAAGAATGGAAAATGGTATATAATTTGATGATGAATAAAAAAATAATATGTTGAAGGGGTAATGAAATACATCTAGCTGAAATCACAATCCAAAGAATATTTCAAATTATTTGAACCATCCCAAACACCCCAATGTTTTTCAACATCAGAAGTTCCAGATGAATTTGGTTTCCAATCTTCATCAAATGCTTCAAATACATAGGTGTTAACACCCCAACCTCTCATAGCACAAATGGCATCTTTCCAGAATGCCTTAGCGTTACTAACACTTGGTTCAGAACTTTCGAAATTAGTTCCATCTGATGGCCATCCGGTTTCACCAACGGCAAACTTGATATCGGTTGAACCTTTTGCAGTTTGAATAGTTTGCAAAGCTTGCATAATATCATCAAAGAATGAAAATGTAGCATTTGCCTGTGTTTGACCTTGCCAGTATGAGAATGCATTGGCAAAAACAAAATCGGAAGCTTCAATGGCAGGTTGAGAACCACCATCAACAAGGATGTTCCATGAATCGACAAATCCAACTGGAACTGATGAATAACTATCACCATTTTTATCCTTGATATCAGCGACAAGTTTTTTAACTTCACTAATCTTGGAAGCCAATGCAGAGGCGGTTAAATCATCTCTATACAACAGCTCTGAACCAACGGTAATTTCAGAAATGGCCGATTTGGCAATAGTTGGTAAATAAGTTTGTAATGCAGCCTTTTCTTCTTCGAAATGGGAATCATCAGTTGGCCAAACACCTAATGAAATGGTGAAACCTTTAGAGTCAGCAGCTGGTCCTAAATATTGTAAGGTGTTACAATCGGAAACGGCATATGTCTTAACGGCGCTTGTGTATGAAGACAAGATATCCATATCGGATTCGTAATCAGCGGTATATTTACAAGTACCGTCGTTTTTCTTGACACCCAAGTTGAAACCAAGCTAAATTCAAATTGTTAGTAAACAACATCTTTGAAGAAATTCAAATTGCAATTAATACTAGTGAAGACATACGGAGCTGATGGCATCCACGCATGCAGCGCTGGCCAGTAACAGTAATAAGACAGATTTTTGTAATGATAACATGATGATATTGATGTTTATTGCAGTGTCTATGTTCTATCACTTTGTGTTCAAGTATATAAAGTGCAAAAAAAACTTCGAAGCAGAAAAAAAACAAAAACAAAAACAAAAAGTACAAAAATAGATCAATACGGAACTTGTGGGGCGTTTTCTATTGTATTGGATTCTATACAGGGATATGTAGTCATCACACTTTCAAGATCTCGGCAAATAGTTTACCAGCGGCAACGACATCCTCGTCAAAGTATCTTCTACCAGTCAATTGTAAACCAATTGGAGCGCCTTCAAACTTAGCAGGGTCATCATAATTTGGTAATTCCAATTTCTCCAATGTATTTCTTGGTGTGTAATTTTCAATCTTGGTATCGATTGAAGGATCTTGTCTCAACCCTGTTGGGAATACTAATGTTGGCAAGTCCAACAAGTTCCACAATGAAGTATAACCCCAGTAGAAAATCTTTGCATGTAATGCAGCAACGTTGAAACTCACTGGAGAGATGATAAAGTCCAAACCTTGTTCATTCATCAATTTCAAATAATCCTCTCTTAACGAGTCACGAGTTCTTATCAAATCTTGGATCTCAGGGAACGTTAAAGTCTTATCACCTTCACCGTATGTCATATACCATTTGGTCAATGGTAATAAAGGTTCACCAGATTTACCTAATGCTTTCCTCTTGGCATCATTCCCATCCAAAGTGTACATGGAGTGTACTGTATCGTACGCTTCTTGTGTCTTGTGAGGTTTGAAATCGACAATGGTTACACCCAGAGCGGCTAATTTTTCAGCAACATATTTCAAACCTCTTTCAATAGGTGGGAACGGTTTGACAATTCCATCATCCCACATGATTCCGATTTTCAAGTTCTTGGCCAGTGGTGTCAATGGGTGCTTCCATTCCATTGGCAAAGCCCATGGATCCAATTGCCAAGGTTTACCCGTGTTGATATAAGTATCCATGAATAAATCAATATCTTCAATTGTTCTTGCCAATGGTCCCGATGTTGCAGGCACGGATTCATTACCACTGGTATCCCTAGCAAATTGACCATAGCATCTTTTGGAAGTTGGTTTCAAACCCCAAACACCACAAAACAGCGCTGGTGCTCTTATCGATCCACCAATATCACTTCCTATACCAATTGGAGATCCACCAATGGCAACACAGGCTCCTTCACCACCTGATGAACCACCTGGAGATAACAACAAGTTATAAGGGTTTCTTGTTCTTCCAATGAAATTGTTATCGGTATCCAAATGCATAATAGTTTGTGGTTGTGATGTTCTTACATAATAAACACATCCTAATTTTAAGAAAATTTGAAGCATTGGAGCATCTTCTGTTGGAATGACATCAATACTAGACACAGTACTTTGATGGGTGATTCTACCTTTATAAGTGATGTGTTCTTTTAAAGACAATGGTAACCCATGTAATGGTCCAATTGTCTTACCATTCTCCAGTAAATATTTATCCAAATATTCAGCTCTCAGTAATCCTTCATCTAAGAAAATTTCCAAGGCAAAATTAGTCAATTGATTACCGGCAACACACCTATGTGCATATGCTTTGAAGACTTCAACTGAACTCAACTCCTTGGATGCGATTTTTTTCAATAATTCAACTGCCGAAAGTTCAGTGATCTCTGTTTCCTTTGATGTTAATACATGAGATTCTTTTAATAATTTGACACCATCAACAACTGAATCCAATGATTTTGGTAATTTCTCCACAGATATTTTCAAATCATTTGGTTGAGCTTCGGCCAAGGCCTTGCGATATGCTTCAACTTTTGGAAGATAGTGCTCAGTGTATTTCTTATCGTCAACGAAGCTATCGTCAACATTCTTATAGAATTGTTCCAACATTTGTTGTTGTACTTCTGTCATTTTATTTGTGAATGTTGTAAATCAGATTAATCTATTTTGAAAAGAAGGTGGCGGTGGTGGTGGAGGAAAAGGAGGAGGACTAACCAATTGTTTAAATACTGCAATTCTCCAAATTGATAATCCATTTTTTTAGCGCGCTATCTGAATTTTTTCATTTGGCTTATCGGATAAAAAAATGAACATCGCGGTTCTTTTCACCGTGGGAAATTTTATTACGTTTTTCAACACACAAGTCTATGCGAAAGCTGTTATATAAAATGGTTAAATACCTATGAATGCTCCTTCTTCTAGCTTAAGACTTGCGTAACTGAATCAACAACTGTTCTCTTCAAAGAAATAAATTCAACCCCAGTCAACTTGACTGTCTCAGAGTTATCATATTGCACATAGTTCAGCTTATAAATTTCAGCATTTTCTGGATGGCCTTTGGCAATTTTACCTTGCAACCCGCGGAAATTCTCATCGATCGAAACTAAAAGTTATTGTCCGCTGTAATTATCTTTAATGGGGAAGAGACGTTTCCCTGCTAATTTGTTATCCAATAAAGGTAAGACGTGTAACAAAACAACATCTCAAACGTCGACTGAGACCCCATTTGAAGAATAATCGACATCATCATCTTTTGGGCTAGTCTTTAACATCCCGTTGATAATCTCAGCGGAAAAATTTAAAGTTTCGTTTCGTAAGACATCGTCAAACAATTGAGGACCCAAGACAAATGGTGGATTAATTGAAGTTAACCCAAAAGAAGGCTTGTTTTCTTTCAAGAAGCCCCAAGCCAGTTTTTCAGCAAATGTCTTGGAAGCCATATAACCTAAGAAATCAGAGGTCTTTGCCTGTCCTAAAGTAATAGGACTCCGATTCTTCTCGGTATGAACATAATCAGGAACCATCTTCACAATTGCTGCAAACGATGTAACAACCACTCTTGTCAAATGTGGAGCATTTTTGTTTATTGCCTTAAACATGTTGACGGTACCAGCAACTGCAGTATTGATGAATGCATCTTCAACATCAAGACCTGTTCCAATTGTCACTGGAGATGCTGTATGTAAGACATACTCGATCTCAGGATGTTTAACAAAATTTTATCGAATGCACCCTCTTTGGCAATGTCACCAACCAATTCAAAACTCAAGTCAGCATTTGGATGCTTGGATTTGAAATTCTGAGCCAATGACTTTGAATTTTTTAGTCAACAAGACATCGATGATGTGCAACGCAATAAAGGCTGATGTTCCAGAAATGTTTCCTTTGATGTCATTTTATTGTTCTTATAAGTTTGTTATGGTTCAGTAAGAAATTGAAGAGATACATGAAACCAAGAACTTCTTATATCATTTATAGTGTACTAATCACTTGTAATCAACCAGTGGTTTACCAACAATGTATCAACCTACAAACAAAAACATACTAAGGGGGAGGGGGGTGACTACCATTTTGAAAACTACGGCCCCATTTCTCGTTTTCGTCATATTTAACAATTAACAAATGTCGATGTAAAAGATCTCTTATTCGTTTATGCAATGCGCACGTAGTACCCTTAATTTGCTGAATTGTTATCTCATTTGACAACATTGTGAAATTGTTCGTCTGCATTTACTTGTCACACGGCGGCGTGAAGCAAGTTCTGGATAGTTGTCAATAAGTTCACAATGACCCTATAGTGTTGACTGAAAAAAATCCGTGGGAGATGAAGTTGAGGAAGCTGTTGAAAAAAGTGTTTTGGAAGTCAGCAAATATCTATGAGATTTCAACCGTTTGACAATTATTGCGTCCTTCCCGTTTCCCCTAATCAACTTGGATTATCATTACAACCATGGCTCTGTCTGAAGTTTTACCTGCATAATGCCAAGAGATACAACAGCTATCTATTGCCAAGAGATACAACCACTATATCTTGCAATCAATTGGAACGAAACAACCCCTAAAAGCCCTTAACGCCCTTAATTGCACAAACAGGGGCTGTCCTCGGCGGCTTACAAATACCCAACTTGCTCCATTTCTCATACAGGTGAAAATAAAAAACTCATCAATTAGTTCACAAATATACACTACTTACACCAATTTTTCAAAGCAATTATGTCAACTTGTTGTTTACCATTTTCATTCCACGAAGGTACCCCTACTGGTACTTTTGATTCCATTTTCGGTTTAGACAGTTATATCGCCGGTACCACATCAACCGATGTCAAAGTTATTGTACTTTTGAGTGATATTTATGGACCAAAATTCAAGAATTTACAATTGATTGCCGATATCTTTGCCAAAGAAGGTTATTATGTCGTTGTCCCAGATATCTTAGGCGGTGAAGTTCTGCAACCTGATTGGGCTTATGACGAAGTTGTCAAATTCGTCACTGCTAGAACTAGTGAAGTCACTAAACCTAAGATTGACTCTTATTTGGCCAAATTACATCAACAATTGAAACCAAAATTCGTTGGATCTGTTGGTTATTGCTTTGGTGCCAAGTACACTTTACAACAATTATCATCAACTGGATTAATTGATTGTGGTGCATTGGCTCATCCTTCATTTAGTGAGGTTTCCGAGTACGAACTGGTTACTAAACCATTACTCCTCTCAGCAGCAGAGATTGA